>CAKAOI010018091.1:934-86452 GCA_916701655.1 Sebastiscus albofasciatus
CCCCCCCCCCCCCCCCCCCCCCCCCCCCCCCCCCCCCCCCCCCCCCCCCCCCCCCCCCCCCCCCCCCCCCCCCCCCCCCCCCTGCTGCTTCTACAACACGTTCTCACTCCCAACTCCTCACATCAACTCCCCTTGGTCAGGACCCCTTGGCGTCACTTTTTAACACACTGGGTACCCCGTTTTTCAACGTGCAGGGTAGTGCGATAACCTTCAACACGTGGTTTACGCTACGTTAAGACCTGGTTAGGTTTAGGCAACAAAACTACTGGATTAAGTTTAGACAAAGATCATGGTTTGGGTTAAAATAAGTATGTTTAAGATAAAGTTATGTACATACTGTAAGTTAAGTTACGCACGTAAGTTAAGTTAAAAAAAGTTAACTAAATTACGTACGTAAGATAAATTACGTACGTAAGCTAAGTTCCGTACGTAAGCTAAGTTACGTATGTAAATTAAGTTCCGTACGTAAATTAAGTTAGATACGTAAGATAAATTACGTACGTAAGCTAAGTTACCTACATAAGCTAAGTTACGTACACAAGCTAAGTTACCTACATAAGCTAAGTTACGTACACAAGCTAAGTTACCTTCATAAGCTAAGTTATGTACATAAGCTAAGTATGCTGTGTAAGTTAAAATAAGTCAGTTTCACACACAATAAGTTGGTTGCCGACCTCTATCACTACCTCCTCCCTGCGTAGACTTTGACACTCTTTAAGGCCTTTACACACTGGGGCATTTTCTTTTCCGTGCATGTCAATATATTTTTTAACTGTTATTTTTGTGATGAGTACTTTCACACAGAACACCAAATATTACGTGGTGCAAAAGCAGCGGAACTTTTTTTACGGAACAAGGTTGATCCACTCCTTTCTTCCTTCTTTCCCAAATATTGGCAGGGGAGTATTTCACATTTTCGTGTTGTTTATTTGCCTTTCTACAGGTCACCAAAACCCTCTCATAATTAGGGCCACTAAAGGTGTAAGGTGTAAAGGGGTATGTGGAGCATCATAGTTTGACGCGTGGCACCACTGACCAAGCTGCAGTATTTGAAGAGTCGGGAGTGAGAACGCCTTGGCTACAGCCTTGCATAGTCATGGCTATAATTTTATATTTTATATCTCTTTCCCCTTGCCTCTCCAGCTTAAAGGAAAGCCACAGTATCTGTACACTGAAATTGATCACTGCCAGTTGTATCATTTTTGCCTCCAGAGTCGCTCAGACTCTTCACAACGTCCGTGTCCCTAACAGCTCCAGTCAGCTTGCTAGTATAAATCCATAATTTGTCCTGGAAGTGTTGCTGTGTCCTCCTGACTGTCACATCATCTGAGTCCTCGGCATGGAGTCCTGCTGGTGTCCCGGGTACCAGTGAGCAAAATTGTTCATGTATCCTCCAGAGTGCACTGGCGCGCCTTTGGCGGCCATGCTGATGTCCCACAGAGAGCAGGGAGAAGAGGAGGATGGCGGCGGGGGGGCGAGGTGGTCTCCCTCAGGTCCACAGGGCCCGTTCTTCATGATCTTCTTGTATTTGGATCGCTTGTTTTGGAACCATATTTTCACCTGAAGAAAAGAGAAAGAGTTAATACTAGACTGGGGACCCTTCGTTTATATGGTCAGTAACATGTAACAAACCCCGAGGCAACCAGGAACCCCTTTTACTGACCTGTGATGTGTTTTTAGTTTGTGGGTCAGTGAATAGAATAAATATCATCGAGCAGCTTATGCTGGTCTATCTTTTATTCTTCGAGTTCTGTTTTATGATATATGAATTTGTCAAAGTGCCTTGACTTTTCTCCATATTTTAAATTTGACTAAAATGAAATAAAAAGAAACCTTTGATGATGATTGTTTCCATACGTATTGTACTTAGTTTTCCTACTTATTTTAAGCCCGACCATGACATTTTTGCTAAACCTAACTAAGTGGTTTTGTTGCCTAAATTTAACTGCAGATGTTGCTGTACTTCTGTCCCATGGTGTACAAATGACACAAGAAAAGGCAAAAATGTGTCCTCATGACACGCGGAATGTCATAACATCTTGCTTTCAAGACTTGTCATTTCACTATTACGCTGATGATACACACCTATTTCTCTGTTAAACTCAATAACCTGAATCAACTGTCTTCCCTCCATGATTGCTTAGCCACCTCCAAAGATTGGATTGGCAGTTGATCAGTTTAATATAAATTCTACCACTAAGAGTCTTGGTATCATCTTTGACCAGTATATGACTTTTGACCATCATGTTACTAAACTCGTCCAGTCCTGTTTTCTCCTGCTAAGAAATATTCCAAAAATTAGATGTATATTGATCTTTGGACTGTTTGAAGGGGCCATTGTGTAAGATTCACCCCTGTCTCCTACAAAATTATGTTCCCACACAACTAGACTACATTCTCAATTACGTTTCGAGGAAAACAAACATATTTTCTCCCAGATTACGGTCACAGTTTGAAATACGTGGTAAATTGAAACAAAACAAAACAAAAAACGCAACAAAACTACTTGGTTTGGTTTAGGCAACAAAACTATGTAGTTAGGTTTAGCAAAAAAACCTCATGGTTTGCCTTAAAATGGCTATTTTTGCTATGTTATTAAGCTACGAATGTAACAACCTCCTCCCCACGTGGACTATAATTAGAAATGTATTTGTAATACTTCGTCTGGACATAAACCAGTTTTCCGTGTTCGTAAGCAGTATGTATGCATGTATGCAGTATGCATGAGTGTAAGATTAATCTGCTGTCAACTACCCCAGTCTTCCCCTGTATGTTTGCTTGAGGCAAATTACTGCGTTAGCTGCTCTTCTCAAATTAAACCCAGCAAGTGAACAACATTTTAGTGAACAAGCGTGTGAATCCAATCTATCAAAAAGGAATTTGGCACAGTTACAGAGAAGTTATGATGAAATAATGAGAGATGACAACTTAAGTGAATGTTAGAAATTTTGAAACGGTTGAAGACAAAAATACAATAAATCACGATGATACGCTCACTGTACTATACCAACCACAGACACACCTGCTGGGAATACAATTAGAGATGACAATGAAGTAAAGTAACCTACAATTAGGTTCTAATGAGCCATACAAATGAACCAATAGTTGTAAAAACTAATAGGGTGATAAGTATTAATGTAACACGCATGAATATCATTACAGTGGGTGTGACTACAATAATGTCACTGTACCATTACCAGGAATATTTTAGAAATAGAATATATAGCTACCGCAGGAGCTCAAAATACTATCACAAACAGTTTGATAAAATCATTGTAAAACACTGTGATTCCTGTAGACACATGGTTTGTCCCTAATGGTTTATAATAGGGTACAATTACAACATATGGTGGTGTACCATAAAAATAAAATGGATTTAAATCCAACACCAGTGCTCCGCTTTATAAAATGATGTCAAATTTAGGGCTGTCAATTGATTAAAATATTGAATCGCAATTAATCACAATTGTCCGTGATTAATTGCGATTAATCGTAAATGAATCGCACATTTTTCATTTGTTCAAAATGTACCTTAAAGGGAGATTTGTCAAGTATTTAATACTGCAACATGGGAGTGGAAAAATGTGCTTGCTTAATGCAAGTGTATGTATATTGGAAATCAATTAACAACACAAAACAATGACAAATATTGTCCAGAAACCCTCACAGGTACTGCATTAAGCATAAAAGATATGCTCATTTCATAACATGGCAAACTGCAGCCCAACAGGCAACAACAGCTGTCAGTGTGTCAGTGTGCTGACTTGACTATGACTTGTCCCAAGCTGCATGTGATTATCATAAAGTGGGCCTGTCTGTAAAGGGGAGACTCGTGGGTACCCATAGAACCCATTTACATTCAATGATCTGGAGGTCAGAGGTCAAGGGACCCCTTTGAAAATGGCCATGCCAGTTTTTCCTCGCCAAAATTTAGCACAAGTTTGTTCTAGCTTTATAACTGAGCCCGCTACAACCTCCGAAAGATCGATTGTAGTAAAGAAACCAGTGGCGTTACACTACTCGGGGAACAGAGAGGAAATTTCACGTGTGGCGCCCCTTCTTGACAGTTTTTGAGAAACCCACTACAGTAATCTCTGAGTAGTTTATATATATATATATATATATATGTATATATTATTATTTTATTTATTTATATTATTTATTTTTATTATTTTATTTATTTTTATTTTCCTATCCTATTTACCAATTTTCTATTTCCTTTATCTGTCAACTTATTTTTTTTGTTACTATTAAGGTGTATTTTAGATATTTTCTCCATATTGTTTATAATTTTAACTTTATTTATTCATAATTTTGAATATATTTTCTATGGTTGGCTGTGGTTGCCTGTGTGTTTGTTTTGTTGTGCAAGCAGATTGATGTGTTGAGAGTGTTGTTGGGCAAAACAAAATCTTTTCACTCTACAGTTATTGTTCAATTCATTATTGATAATCAATAAAAAAGTCTTTTGAAAGAAAGAAATTATAACACGTGTATTAATTCCAAGGCAGCAGTCCCACAATAAGAATATTACATAAGTGTGTGAATAAGACAGACATTATACTGTTGGAACATATCAGAATATTAAGCTGCAGATCACTTTAATCACTTCTCTGTGGTTAGAGACGACTCGGTTGTGTTGTTGTTGATATAATTGGCATGTTCTCCGTTTCACTGCGTGCTTGCAAATTGAGCATCAAATTACACGAATATGCCCCTCGGGCAACCTGTCAGCCTAGCAGGAACAAATGAATCATAAATAATTATACACAGTCAGCGAAGGATACTTTTGTCTCAAACAGGTTTTAACTGCGGCGTATAAAGGAAAAAAAACGAACGCCCAAAGGACTGGCGCTGCCCGGCTCGGCGACAGAGGAGTGATAAAAGAGAAAACACGCTTGGCGCTGAAATTGTTTTCTCCTCCACACTGACAGTCCTGGGAATTATTACCATGCGATTTTATAGATATTTATGAAGATGGTTGAAGTGGTCTATGGAAGATATTTTATTCTATAAAAAAAAGAATTTCAGACTGCTCTAATTGACTCTAAATATGTGGAAAAAATGATCCCTTTACTCGATCATCAAAAAGGCACCCAGCTTTCACACCCCAGCCAGAGAGCCAAGGAGTCCCGCAGAGCCAAACTTGACTTTTAATTTGATCTCTATTGTTCCAGTGTATCTGCTGACGTCAATCACAGCCTGTTAGAAGTTAGTATGCATGATGGCGAACACATAAAATCAAAGTACTACTCCATAAATAAGCAATGCCATCGTAATTACACCACATAATGCTTTTTATTAAGAGATTAACTTGAAACTTAAACTCTTTCTTCAAGTTCTCCAATTTCTATAATGAGTAAATTGTACAATTATCAAAAAATTATGGGCTGTCAATCAAGAAATATTTATCCATGATAATTAATCACACATTTTTTATTTGTTCAAATTGTACCTTAAGCGGAGATTTGTTAAGTATTTAATGCTACAACATGGGAGAGGGCAAATATGTTGCCTTATGCAAATTTATGTGTGTATTCATTATTGGAAATCAATTGAAAACACAAAAATATGACAAATATTGTCCAGAAACCCTCACAGGTACTGCATTTAGCATAAAATAATATGCTCCAATCATAACATGGCAAACTGCAGCCCAACAGGCAACAACAGCTGTCAGTGTGTCAGTGTGCTGACTTGACTATGACTTGCCCCAAACTGCATGTGATTATCATAAAGTGGGCATGTCTGTAAAGGGGAGACTCGTGGGTACCCATAGAACCCATTTACATTCACTGATCTGGAGGTCAGAGGTCAAGCGACCCCTTTGAAAATAGACATGCCAGTTTTTCCTCGACAAAATTGTGTGCATGTTTGGAGTGTTATTCAACCTCCTTCGCGACAAGCTATTATAACATGAAAGATCAATTGCGTTAATGCGCTAAAGAAATAAAGACAGAAAGAAATTAGTGGCGTTAAAACTAATTTGTGTTAACGTGTTATTATTGCATTAAACCTGCAGTAGGCAGAATATGTTTGGCATCATTGGGCAAAAATTCCATGATAACCTTTCAGCATATTGTAATTCAAGTGTTCTGAGAGATAACTAGACTTCTGCTCCTCCTCATGGCTCTGTTTTCAGGCTTTAGAACATCTAGCTCGTGACGGGAGACTTTGACCAATCACAGGTCATTTCAGAGAGAGAGCGTTCCTATTGGCTGTTCATTCAATGGAGGCAGCTGTAGATAACTCGTGGACTTTCTCATTTTACAGCTCAACAGTACACTACAAGATGATTCTGAAAACATCTGAGGACAGAAATAGGCATTAACGTAACAGAATATTGATTCATATTTGATCAGCGCTGCCTAGTTTGACCATTTGATCGGAGTTCGCGAGTGATTGACAGCTGCTCAGAGACGGCAAGGATCCAGCTCGGCTATGATTGGTTGGTTTCCTCCGATCTGGGAAATCTTGCAGATGCCGTTAGGAGCACCGGAGGACACAGAGGAACATGATTTTTTTTTTCAGATTACCTGTCTCATGCACTACTGTCAGGATATAGTGAGCGTTTTATAAAAATAACTTTTTTCTTAATCATATTTGCTCCAATTCTACCCACTGCTGCTTTAACTTTGACAGCCCTACAACAAATAAAACTTAGTTGTCCTTGTAATTGTTACAGCCGTGCTTAAAACTAAACTGTAAGCCCCTATTTACAATAATCTATAGACGAATGACAGCCACCAAACCGCAGTGCCTGCAGGATAATAATTACCCAGATAGAACCCTAAAGTGAGTATGTAGAGCATTATGAGTCGAGGAGTCAATCAACAGCACGTTAAGTTAATGCAGCCTCAGTGAGAGGATTTCTGCCGTAATTATTGGTTTCATATTCCAGCAGCTACATGGAGCTGACAGCTTCCCTGAGAGCACGGCCTATGGCACCGACATTAGTGGAGAGGAGGGTGGCTGAGAGGCAGGCCAGGTGCCGCTGGCTGTGTGTGTGTGTGTGTGTGTGTGCGCACAGTACGTGTGTGTACATGATATATTAAACCCAAACCTTGCAGTGCATATTCTTGAATACATGGGTGAAAAAGTTGGTTAGGACTTTTAGAAATAAAAGGCGTCCGTTTGGCGGGTGGTTTAAGCTGTATGGGCAGTGTGTGTGTGTGTGTGTGTGTGTGAGAGAGAGATGGATAGAGATAGAGAGAGTTTCAAGGAAAAATGTCAGAACCGTGCTACGTGCCATTTCTCAGCTGCGTCTGGGAAACACTGGAGATTTAGATGGAAAGCGGTCAGCGGTTGGCTGCCAGCCTAATGGCATGAAGGCAGGACGGAGATGTGGTGCATGATCACTATCTCCAAGTGTGGTGTGTGTTTATGTTTCCATCTGTGTATGAAAATGCACACAACATATGTCTGAGTAGATGCACGGTTGTGTGTGCGGACTTAAAGTGCCCCCATGCATGTGAGGAATGTGTGTATATGTGCACAGTAGGCTGCATACTGTATGTGCTTGTACAGCTACATATATGCACACTAGGCTAATTACAGCTGACTGAGAGAGTTTCAATACAAGCTGTTCTGTGTCTCCGTCTATTTACAGTGTCCCCACCAGCCTGCAAAACACAACATTGTGTTCTATGTTAAATGTAATGTAAGTTTTCGCCCCACAAATATCCACATTTACAATGATGGTGTTTAATAATTGAAAGCTAGGGTTGGTAATGTTCTCAAAAACATTTTATGTTATATTTGTTGAAATTGTCATTACATCCCGACAGCAATCAATAAATCAAATGCTCTGACAAAAAAAGAAAAGAAAGAAATACAGTATGTGGTGGCTATCACAGGACTGTAATAATTCTTACCTACCTACCTGCGCGTACTCTGCCGTGCACTCATTGCGCATCACCGGAGTCTTTCACAAGCTGCTAGCTTGACAGCTGTGAGGACTAACAATCGCCATGTTGGTTGTTTACGTTTATTATAGGGATGCACCGATACCACTTTTTTCAGGCCAGGTACAAGTACAAGTACTTACATTTGGGTACTCTCCGATACCGAGTACCGATACGAGTACTTCTCTGTGCCAAAAGACCCTCGTTAACAGCCAGCTGGAGGGTGTGAGCGACACACGGCAGGCTGGGGAGTCCCGCATACGAGGCGGTGCGCCGCGACCGGCTCTAGGTCGGCTTGGAAAGGCTCGGGGCAAAGGTGCTTCCCAGTGGCGTGGACAAAGTGTCACCGGGGTGGACTGTTCTTAGTGCGCCCCAACCGCGTCGTGCCCCCAGATCGGGGCTTGGCCCACGTATAAGGCACCAAGGGTCTGCGGCGATGTCTGCAACCCACCCGACCCGTCTTGAAACACGGACCAAGGAATCTAACATACGTGCGAGTCAGAGGGTGCAAGCAAAACCCCGTGGTGCAATGAAAGTGAGGGCTGGCGCGTACCGGCTAAGGTGGGATCCTGGCCGTTTTACGAGTGCGAGTACATGAGCACAGTATCGGACCTGATACTCGATACCCGATACTGGTATCGGTGCAAGTTTTGTGACTGCATCTTACACGGTTGTGATCATGGTCACAAAGTCTGTCAGACTGACAGACCGACAGACAGACAGACAGACATAAACAACTGGCAATACTGAAAACCGCTTTTACCATGATGACACACACACACACACACACACACACACACACAAACTCACAAGGTGCAAACAATACCAGCCACACTGTCATGGCTCGTAAATATTAGTAGGCAAACAGCACTGCTAATTCTAAAAAGGTCTCACCTTGACACTAAAACAGGGCAAGCACTCACAGAAAAGGAAGCACACACATTCTTTATCCCGAGCCCACAAAAATGTGTCTGCATTCCTCAAACTACAGCCAGATCCTTTAATTGCACTCTAGTATCAGTCCAACTCTGACATACTGTAAAGACTATAATACAATCAGTCAAAGCCAACTTTCCCTGATCCAAAACACCTCAAAGAACACAGACAGACAATGTGCTCCTTTGGTAAGCATGCATGTATGACTTGCAGCCGACCACATTCACAACCACTTTGCCATTACAAAAGGCAAATGATCGGATCATCCCAGTGTAAACATAGCTGCGGTGGTTAATTCATACGGGATTAGGACATCTGATGACATCAGCTGTATATGTATACTCAGTAGGCACACACACACACACACACACACACACACACGCGTGTATCATATTTCAAACAACCCTACTGTATCTACAGTTTCCCCAGTGGGACACCTGCTCCATACTCAAACCTTTACTTTTCAGCTTTTCAACACATGTATTGTAGTGTTTCTTTGATAATGCTACAGAGCATTATATACCCTTTAAAAATGAATCTGTAATTCCTGGCACAGTGTCGCTACATGTGCCACGTTCTCCTTGTCATCTGCGGTCGCTCCATGAATAAGAACACTTATTATAATTACATATACATGCTGTACATAATATCAGCTCTACATGACAGTGACATCTGTCTCATCTGTCATGAAATCGTAGAATCGTGCTACAGTGTACATTCTACCAGTTGTCGGTAGTTTTGAGCAGGTGGCGCGCCTCAGTGCTGCGGCTCTTCGCTTCCTAGTTTGGTGCTTATTTGTGTGAACGCTGGATTTGCTTGTTGAGTTTTGTCAGGCAAGGTTTGTGTGTAGTCGTCAAGACTTAATCAACGTGGAATTACAGCACAGCACCGCCATTACAGGCGACTTTCAAAGGACACGCAACATACCGACGGGCATGTCCCGATCACCGGGGTCTACGATGGTTGTTATCGGCTCCGAGAAGCATCTTTCTCTCTAACGCCAGATCCATTGTTCACAAAATGGACGAATTGGAGCTACAGAAGGCAGCTAACAAGTCCGTCAGGGTCTGCTGCGTGATGTTAATAACGGAGACCTGGCTTCACCCGCTGATACCCGATGCTGCTGTGCTGCGGTACAGTAAGAGCAGCGGGGGAGGACTCTGTATTTATGTGCATACTGGCTGGTGTACAAACAGCCGAATCACTGACAGTCACTGTTCCCCTGATTCAGAGGCTCTGTCAGTGATGTGTCGACCCTTCTATCTGCAGAGAGAGCTGACAGTAGTAATTATTACGTCTGTCTGTATTCCACCTCTGGATCTGTGTCTAATAAGCTACCTGATTTACAATTCAGTTCCTTTAATGTTATGTAGCAAGAATCCACTTTACTTGAGTTCTGTTGTTTAACTTTTGAAACCAATGTTCATTTTGGGATGGGATTTCTGCAAAAGTCTAAACTCTTGTTGAATGTTCATACTTTGCAGAATTGTACACTTGATTAAAATCTGTTTGGCCTTAATGATCTGTTATTATTTTTCCTTCTGTTGTATTGGCTTATAGGGCTGTATTTTTTTAAATGGGGAAATTAGTTTGGTTGTAATGTTCAGTAACTTGCAAAATTGTCTTTAAAACCAGCATGAAAAAAATAAATTGTGAAAAGATCGTGGATTGTGATCCTGCCTGAAAAAAATCGGGATATGATATTTTTGCCATATCACCCCCCATTACTACACGGTAAGCCAATTTAAATAGAGTAAACATTTAGAATACGAAGGCTATGTGTTACTGATGTGTTACTGATGTTTTCCAAATTTGACCCTGTGCTCCATGGTGCAAAATCTGTTTATCATATTTTTGGTGAGAGACTAAATTGTTACTAATGTCATAGAATGAATGTGCTAGTGATTATCTATACATAGCCTACTAAGTACACTGCCCTACAAAGCTAAAAACACAGTAGCCTAACTGCAACTACAACTTACATATTTGAATCAAGACCTGAATCTGCCTTTTTCAGATGTTTATTATCAAAAATGTATTGTGTCATAGAAACGTATAAATTCTGTGACGGCATCTCTTTAAATTTGCTTTGACTGCTAAACAGAGCTAAAACAAACAAGTGCTAAAGGAAGAGAGCTATATTAAATGAAGCTAGCTCCTAGTTGAAATAGCCACGACTAGCCTAGCTAAAGCTAAAACTAAATGTATCTATTCATTTTTCCCTTGCTGTTATCTGTCATTGAAAAAATAGCTATTTTAATGAACAAACATATTGGTAATTCCATTTTTTATTCCATTTAATTAAATGATGCAGTAGCTAAATCCAGTTATGAAGAAGAAGAAAAAAACACATGCTAAAGGTAGCTAGCTTAGCAGACCTTTGACATTCATGCCATTTGGTGTGTTCAAGGTTCCTTTAAATTACATATTTAAATGTATGAAACTGTTAATTAGCTTATTATTATTATTATTAAAAAGCTTATTACTGTAACAGTAGATGGAGAAGCAGACATCTTGTAAAACAAAGATACAATCCTAAACTATGGCCTGTAAATAGGCGTAGCAGCGTTGCCAGGCGGGAAATGTTAAACTATCGTACCAGAGGCTTAAAATTATTGTATTTTGGGGAAAATGATCATAGGCAAGTCATAATCACGAGAACAAATAGGTGTAAATGTGTAATTTCACAAAACATGTAGGCTATTTAAACGGCTTTTTGACAGGCCTCAAATTTACCCACATTATTTTCTTTTCTTATTTTTTTTAATGCCGGCTGACGTAGCTATGATGCGTGGAAAGGACTTATGTGTCCATAACTTCAGTTTTTGTAATAGCCTACTATTTTAAATTACAAGACAGCCCGACTGTAATCCTGTTCACATTGTACATGAAAACAGTTAAGGCCAGAAACTAAGCTAATTAAATAAAGAACTGGGCTTACTGAAGCATACAAAGCTATCTCTCATGCAAATTCTCTTCAGATGAGCGTTGAGCAGCAGTGATCGCGAGTCACGTTCATCAACATCATAGCCTACACCAATGATGATTGGCTGGAAAGAGGTCACGTGAGAAGAGATGTGTAAACACAGACGTAGGATTCATCTGGAAATCAATTCAAATGAGCCAGCACAGACTAAAACCAACTACTAACTGTAAGTGTCCCAAAATGGTCCAATTCTCGTACATTATGGCACTTTTGGCATTATTGATTGTACATCATTCAGAGGGCAAAATTATTGTACATCTGGCAACGCTGAGGCCTACACAACATGAAATGAAATCATATTAATAGATTCATTTCTTTCACTTGAGGGCTGTGGAACAAGCTGAACATACTTATCCTCGTCCAATGAAGTTGTTATGGCTAACATGTTAGCAAAGACTAGCCTATCCACACATCCAGCAGACGCAGAGCAACATTAGCAGATCAGTGCAAATCAAACGGGCAAGAAAGCTGAAAGAACACATTTAGTTGGATAGAGACTGTGTTTTCCTCTTTTATTTCCAGAGGATTATCCAAAGGAAGAGTGTGGAATCTACATTTTTAGGTAGGCAAAAATTAAAACAATACGTTTTATCGCAAATTAATGTCATAGTAACGTGTTAACGCAACTTGTGATTTTTAATCTGTAGGTTTCCATTGGAACCAACCGTGTCATACTAGCTTATCATGAAGAAGGCTATATGTCCATTTTCAAAGGGGTCCCTTGACCTCTGACCTCCAGATCAGTGAATGTAAATGGGTTCTCTGGGTACCCACGAGTCTCCCCTTTACAGACATGCCCACTTTATGATAATCACATGCAGTTTGGGGCAAGTCATAGTCAAGTCAGCACACTGACACACTGACAGCTGTTGTTGCCTGTTGGGCTGCAGTTTGCCATGTTATGATTGGAGCATATTGTTTTATACTAAATGCAGTACCTGTGAGGGTTTCTGGACAATATCTGTCATTGATTTGTGTTGTTCATTGATTTACAATAATCAATATATACATACATTTATATAAAGCAGCATATTTGTCCACTCCCATGTTGATAAGAGGATTACATACTTGACTAATCTCCCTTTAAGGTACATTTTGAACAGATAACAAATTTGTGATTAATCACAATTAACTATGGACAACTATGAGATTAATCCCGATTAAAAATTTTGAGCGATTGACAGCTCTACCTAAAACCATTTTTTCTCAACTTTCAGGCTTCTGTATTTAGGTTACTGCTCTTTGCCTTGAAATAAATGAGAAGGCACAGCAAGATTACGACAGTTTTGGAAGACCATGTTGTCCATAATGAGACAATCCATGTGTTATTCTGCTTGTATTTAATAATTACACAAGTTATTTCACAATAGATAATATTTTAAAGACACTGACCTATGAAACGGAACTATTTGTCTATAAATTAAAGATGCTCAAGAAATGAGGAAACAGTCCGAGGCTATAAGAGGAACCAACCCATAAAACAGTCTCCCTACACAACTAGGACATAGAAATATCTCATAACATTTTTTTTGTCTTAACTCAGGTTAAAACTTTTTTTTTTTTAAACAGGTTTGCCATTCACAGATGGAAAAGGAATAAAATGATTTAATAAAAAAAAAAGAAAAGAAAAGTACAATAACAATATCTGTACTGTTCATTGTGGGATTGTTCCCAGACAGTGTTTAGAGCAGCGAATGTCAGGCCTTTAATCAGCGGTATAATATCAACGGAGTTCAGCCAATTAGACATTTATTTATAGGAAAATGTTGTGGATGAAATCCCAGAGAGTCTAATAAAAACGCAATGTGAATTTCAGATGTTCATGCGAGAGGCTGAAAAACACTCGGTCATCTCGACAGCTTCCAACGTTGGGCTCATTGATTTCGTGTTGACAGACAAAATGGCCGCCGTTAGGCTTTTATTTGCCTGTGACGGCACGTGTGTGTGTGTGTGTGTGTGTGTGTGTGTGTGTGTTCTGAGAGAAAGGAGACAGGCAAATAAAAAGCACTGAGAGGGAAGACGACCACCGGCAAAACAAGTTAACCTCGGCTGTAGAAACATAAACGTGGATTCCCAGTTGCACCCAACACGTGCACACACACACACACACACACACATGTGCATTTCTGATCTTTTTGTTTTATCTTGTTTTGTTGTCGTGAGTTTCATGACCTGACAAACAATCAATGACGAAACTTTGCATGACACTGCAGTATATCTAAGTACTGTACCTGTCAGGATCTAATTAGTGGAACGTGCAGTAACACCGGTTAACAAGAATGTAACAACGCCTGTTTGGGCTTTTACGACATCAGCATTAATGACCTTTTACTGTAAACCAATGAACACTATAAATCAAATCAAAGACATGATGGAATAAATCTAATTTCACTTAATTTTTCTTTTTTTGGGGGTATTTTCCATTAAAAAAAACAACTACATGCATCAATATTAACCTATGTTGTTGACATGCATTCCAGCGAGGGGCAACTCCCTCACAGCAGTATGTCATGTATGCTTTGGATGTTAGGGTGAGATTATGCACATACGCCCTCAATTAGAGAAATTAGCCAACACTTTGTTCATATTAGAAATGTTTCCGACTCCTGTCATCACAGATATTAATGCTTTTACCTTCATATAAATATTTCTTAATGTTCAGTCCTTTTGTGCTTGCCTTTGTAAGGATTTTTTATTTTTAATTTCCATATTTCATCTTGAAATTTAAAAAAAGCTAAAATAAGAGTACCTGGGTCTGCGTCAGGCCCAGTTTGGCCGCCAGGTCAGCCCTCTCGGGCAGGGCGAGGTACTGGGTCTGCTGGAAGCGCTGGTTGAGGGCCTGGAGTTGCAGGCTGGAGTAAATGGTCCGAGGCTTCCTGATCTTCTTCCCCTTCCCATTCAACCTCACCTCCCCGTTCTCGATCACCGTTGTTGGCTTCTCGTGTTCTAGAGGAGAGCAAAATTTGCGAGATGAATATCAACACAGGGATCTCTATGGGGACAGAATTTTCTCCTGAGCGTTACAGACACCGTCTCACAAAAGATCATTCGCAGTGATTCATTTTACATGTCCGTCAACAAGACACCCAACCCCTTTATGCTTGTGAAATGTTATGGAAGATACAAATTCGGTCCTGCTTTTTTAATATCTTTTACTTTTTTTTTTACTGACAAGTTTTGTGACTTATTTTAGCTTTGTTAAAAGGGAAGCTTGTGTAGGCTTTTTGTGCCCTGATCAGCATTTCTATCCCACAAAAAAAGCTAAGGAAAGTAAAATGTAGATATAAAAGTAAAAAACTGAAATTCATTCCTCTGGTGGAGTGTAAACAGCAACACATTCAGCGCTTATTTCACAGAAAATGTGTATGTCTGCATTTAAAAAATAGACCATGTATAGGCTCAACCATTTGTTATTACAGTAAAGTAATTTAACCTGACCTTAACCATTCACAATTTAGCCACAAAATGTGGAAAGAAAATTGTGGCAGCAGCAGTGGACTAAAATATGAATTTGCAATGATGTTTCAAAAGAAAAAGGTTTTTCAATTTGTATTATTGTGTGCTACAAAATAATTCTGTGAGAACATTAGGGCTGAATGCATGTAGCCAAAATCTTCTATCACGATACAGGTCATTTCATATCTTGATAACGATATATATCACAATATAGCATATAGTTTTCTGGTTATTCAATAAATAAATAGTCTGTATGAAAGAACCACATGGTAAAGCCTATTTTTGTTTACTCCAGTGTGAATTAAATACTTGACAAACTAAAAGTATTGAGTGTTTTCTCATTTTAAGAACTTGAGTGCAAAATGAACGTAGTGAAATTATAGAGAAAAAAATACATAAATATAGGTCCAGCCTATATCACAATATATAGAAAAATAAATATGGTAGACATTTTTATATGGTTTTGACGATATATATCGTCATATTGCCCAGCCCTATAGAGAGCATATGTTGGTGGATTTACCATAAGACCAGACTGCTATGAACTTTTCAGTTCTATTCAGTTTTATGAATATAGTACAATGAGAGAAATGACTATATGATAATGGATGCAGGTAAAAAAGATGAATCCTCTTTGTCCTCTCCATAGCAGTCTGGTTTATGTGCAGCTTTTTTTCATTTTAGTTTTTTTTTTTTCGAGATAGCTAAACAACTGTGTATGTTCGCCCACGCTGATCTTTGTTATGACATGAGCTTATAGCCTGCAGTGGCAGGAGAGAACAGCTGTGGACAAGCCGAGGCCCCACAAGACGCTCGGATCCTGTAACTGAGCCGCCGCTCAGGCAGCCGGGAGGGACGGCAGCGCCGCTCTGAAGTGCATCAACACCGGAGGAGAGAAGGGCAACTTCGAGATGGACACTTTTTTAAAAGAAAACTTAGAAGAGGGTGTACATTTCCAACAGGCACAATTTGTGTTTTGTTGGCTTTATTGTTTGGGGTCCCAACGGCTACACTGCTGTATGTGTAAAAATAATAATAAGATTGTACAATATTTCGCCCTTTTAAATGTTTTTTTTTTTCTATTTGTAACCTTATTAAGACCCGATATGTCGAAACATATTGAAGTGGTGACCCCTTGAGAGAAAATGCAGAGTTAACCATAAGGCATTGTTAGTACACCAAAATAAGGGTCATGTTTCTATGTTATACGGGCTATGTGTGAACAAATATATAGTATTATATACAGCAGGGGTTTTCAAACTTTATAAGGCCAGGGACCCCTTACAGGGGAGAACATTTTCCAAGGACCCCCTCTTAATCATAACACTGATTAAGCATATGCTTGCTACGATTTGTACTCTTAGATACTATTGGAACTATTTGTATTCTAAAACTTTTTAACGTAAAGACCTGTTTGATAGTGATAAACAGAAACACATTTTGAATCATGTTAAGATAAAATGAGATAATCCTTTATTAGTCCCACAGCAGGGACATTTGCAATGTTATTGAATGTTAATACCACTTTTAAAAAAATACTTTTAAACAGAGGGTGATTTTATTCAAATTGTATTTGGACTCAACTTGACAGCATTTATAGCCTACATTTCAGTAAGTAAGTAGGTAATTGATCTTAAAAGCATTCAGAAAATTCAGAACAGTAGCAAGACTGACGTAGTCCTAATAAATCCAGATATTTAAACTTACCAGTCTAAAGCTGACTTTCAGTAAAATAATGAACTTATTGCTGCGTGTCACAATCCTATCAGAGTTTCTATGGGCCCAAAGCTAACGTTGGTGGGAGTAATGGACACAATACGCTTGTTTAATTGGCGCAAATGGTCCCCATGCAGGTATGCACCTTTTAATGATACAGCACAATTTTATAGCAAATTATTTTTCGGTCCCCCGCCCCCCCACCCCCACAGAGTGCCACGGACTCCACTCTGAGAATCACCAACATACAGTATGTTATACCAGAGGTGACGTTACTTATGTTGGAGGTCAGTTGGACATCGGAGAGTTCTGACTCCCAGTTTGACCTCATATGAACAAACTGTTATAAAACTCCCAATAAGTGACATTTAATTAGACTTATTTGGGAATTGGGAGCGCTGGTGTACGGTCAACACCAGTCACAGAGAATATAAAACTCCATTGTATTTAACCCTGTTTCACTGCTGACAGAAGTATTGCGTCATTTTCTGTCATTCTAAAATATGTCATCAGTTCAAAATTATGTTTATAATCAATTTTCATAAGTGTGAAATAAAGGTGATAAAGAAAAAATAAGTGTGTTTCTTGAGCTGGTGTGTTTTATTTATCGTAACATCACTGTTTATATATCATGTAGAGTAGAAAGTGCTAATGTGGGGCTTTTTTTTCACCTAGTATCTCATTTATATCTGTAGACCATAAAATGTTTTGACAGAAATTTAAATTTAAATTGAATTATCAATATGTTCAATGATTTACAGGCGTACACAGAAGTTCAATGAAAACGGCACAAATTCGAGTTGGGATGAAATCACTTTACATTTAAATAGACTGTATTATAGTTTAATTTCTTACATTTTGTCTGCAGTATTTATATTTAGAAATAGTGAAACACTATTTTTTTTAACAAACTTGAATTCTTCTATAATTATACTTAGAGTAATTATAGTAATTTGTTAATTTGTATTGGCATCTTTGACATTTGATTTTTCTTATACTATTATTACTATACCATTTGAAATTGACAAAATTAGAAGTCAGACTTATAGCTGAGTTGAAAAACGGATACCATGCATGTGGAGTAGAAGAAGAAGAAAGAGACAGTTTTGACAGAAAAACCAAGATGTGTTTGTGGTCAAGTATTTCTTTTATATTCTTTAATTGAATGTGTATATAAGGACCTGTATAATCATTAGTAGGTGATCAGACTCTCCATCTATTAACAATAATGTAACATATATGACGATTGACAAGCAGCAACTTCACGATGCAGTACGGTGCAGATTGCTCTTCATTACCAAATATCAGAGCAATGAGGGATCTTATTAAATGAGTGGATCATATAAAATTTATATTTTTGCATTGAAGCAGTGTCACTTGTTTTTAAAGACATAAGCTATCAGATACAACAGCTACTGTCTACAGTGTTTATTTCAAGTGGTCGGCAGTGAATTTGCTTTAAGCCATAATTATCCCTAACGGGCCTTGTAGATCAGGGTTTTATAAATATGACAACCAAAAAATGAAAGTTAAAAAAATATATATATATTTTTTTTTAATTGGTTATTAAAGTTGTGGTATTTTATTTTGAAAGAAATAAAAATCTATAAAACACAGGAAATATTTTTGGTTCAATTAACATTTAGTTTTAATCGAATTAACAATTATTTCTGGTAATCTTGTCCGATTTGAAAATGGTAATGGACATACTATTATTATTATTATTATTAGTATTATTAGTATTGCAGGCCTCTCGACGTGTGCGCAGGCAGCAGAGACCGGGTGGATGTTCTCTATGTTGTTTGGGAGCTGATGAGCTGAGGGTTGGGGTTTGGATAGGCTGCAGCTCACCACAGGCCCGGTGTCGGCTGCTTCTTGTGGACAGTCCCACAGTCTGAGCGGGCCTTAAACTCATCTCCCGTCCAACCCCAAAGTACACTGAACATGACGCTGTGGCCGATCTGTGTGGGGAGCACATTATTGTGCTCCATGTGGTTCATTTTTATGTTTTTTTTTTTTTTTTTTTTTACATTGACCAAAATGAAACATCTGTGAAGAATAAAATTCTCCCCCCCTAAGATTTCCCTTAAATGATATCGTGTTGCATATAATTCCCTCTTTGACTGTAGGCTACAAGCGACATCATTTGGACTTGGGCCGTTACATTGTTATTTTATTCAAGACGACACAATGAATCACGAATGAAAAAGATATAATTTTAAGCACGAGGGGCTCATTAATAATCTAATAAGTCACGATCCAATTAAACAAAAGCTTTTGATTGGCTAAGAGCTATATCTTTTCTTTTTGGACTTTTCTTAATTAAATTAGCGATGCTAATGCCATTGTGAGGCCCATGGTGAATATTTAGTGACAAGAGCAACACTGAACATGCAGAGGAACAGTAGAGACATGAATATGTTTGACTAAATATGTCCCGTGCAGACTCACCTGCCTCCTCCAGCCTGGTGTGTCCCAGCGCGCCCCCGTGCCCCCCGTGCTGATAGGGCAGGTAAGCTCCGGGGTGGTGCGTGCTCACGGTACCGTGGTAGGGAGGGTAGCCGAGCGGGCGACCGTACGAGGACGCCCCGGAGGAGAAGGGCCCGTCGTGCTGCGACGCGCCGACGGCATGCAGCCCGTGGACCGGGTAGTGGTTGTGTGCCAGGCCGGGGGACGGCTGCTGGTGGCCCGGGTAGCCGTGGCCGCCGAACTCCAGAAACGCCGACTTGGACGGGTCAGGCGGGACCAGAGAGTCCGATAGAGAGCTCATAGTCATCATTGGGCTGAGGGCCGGTGGTGTGGCGGGAAATCAGACGTGTCGGCTACGACGTCCGGACCGGGGTCATCATGAAGGAACCCACCATCAATAAGTTCAACAGCTCCAGACACTTTCACAGAAGAGTTTCAGCTCCGATAAAACAACAGCGGCTTATTAAATATGTAATTTATCTTCTATTAAATAAATGTAATTAAATAAAGCGGCTGTAGGTGAGTTTGCCCTCCGCTACATCCCCCAGCTCAGCGGTCCGGACACACCATAGAGACGGACTAGATGGGCTATACGGGCTGGACGGACTAGACGAGCACCAAGACACACCGGATCAAATAAACACCAACTTCCGACCAAAAAAAAAGGCTGAATTTAATATAAATATATATATATATATATATATATATATATATATATATGTATATATATATCCTTGGACTCGGTAATTGTCCGTCTTCTATCCTCCAGAACAAGCAGCCGGGTGCTGGTCTGGTCCCGTGTTGTGTAGTGTAGTGAGGAGGCGTTAGAGAGCAGCGGAGTGTGTGTGATCCTCCTCTTCCTCCTCTTCCTCACAGCACTGTGCGCCTGCACGCTGCACCCTCTGCCTCCACTCAGCTCGAGCAGCGCGCTCATTGGCTGCCGCGCCTAGCCTTGTCACGCTACTCACAATGAGCGCGAGCGGTGGACAGGCGTGGAGGACAGAGGGGACAGGACAGAGGGACAGCAGAGACAGAGGGACAGCATGGACAGAGGGACAGCAGAGACAGAGGGACAGCAGCAGAGCCGGTTGAACCGTTCTAATAGGATTCAGCACGAGTTCAATTGTGGACATTAATATCTACATTCACTGACCGTCGGATTATTAATTTCAATAACTGACTCACTGACTAAATAGATTAAACGATACATAAATAATCATAATAATAAAAACATGATTGAAATAATGTAAAGGCTGCTAAGTGCTAGACCGTTAGTGCTTCACCTCTTGTTACATTAATACATTTATTGGCAACAGTTATTTCATGTATGAGGAGGTGAAGGACTGCTGGGGGCCGCTGATTCTGCGTCATTATACCACAAATAAATAAATGGGTCTAAAGGCGCTCTTAAGGTCAGGAGATCTGACTATACAATATTTTCTCGCGTAAAACAAATAAAAATAAATATAATTTTGCCGTCATATGTGATAAACAGACAGTAGACTGCAAGAATATCTATTTAGAAATCAACCATGCATGATTTCATAAAAAAAACAAAAAACGCTTGGCTCATGAAACGCAGCGCTTTCCAAAATCAAATTCTCTCTGCTTGCCAAAGGCAAAATAAGGCGGATCAGACCAAAGTCTCTTCATAAGCTGCTGTTGAAAGGCCGCAGACCTTATTATCCGAATTATATTTTATTGAACACACACTTAGACTCCATTTAAAAAAAAAAACTGTCTTATTGTTCTATTTATATCTCTTTTATTTTTCTTTCTTTTTTTGTGTTCAAAATGAAAAATTAAACTGTCTGAAAACCTAATCGAGATCAACGTGGTTTTATGCCAACGGAAGAAGTAGCCGAGTACAATACACACGCATACACACACACACACACACACACACACTGAGGGCACCGCCTGTGGTCCCACATGAGGGACAATTACAACAAACATCGTCCTTCGAGAGAAACTTGTGATTTTGTCAGAGGCTCGGGCGCTGTAATTTCTCTCAGCTCGGTCATTATAGGACTCATCTGCGGTGGAAATCCCGAACTGAGGCCTGCTTTCAAATTAAACCTCAGCATTAACCCGCCACAGAGACAGACAATAATGTGGGATGAAGTTATCTCAGTGGAAATATTAGATAAAAAAATATATATTTTTCATTTTATTTGTTCACATAATTTAGTAGGGTGTAGGCTATAAATGGGGTTTATTTTTTTTTAGTTTTATTAGACCATATTAGGTTTATTATAGTCCAAGATGTATATAGGCCATATGGTACTGAATATAACAGAGAATAACTGAAATTTTATAATTGAGTCTTCTGTGTAGCATCAGCTATACCTGTTATCAGACCAGATTCCCTTTAGTTTTGGTCACATTTACTGACATGAATGTAAGGAAATCATTACAATTATCTGACCTCTAAAAGTTAAGTGGAGTCCCATCATGGAGTCACTGTTGTTGTGGGAATACTGCTGCTCAATACACTAAGTAGCTACAAAAAGCCATTTGTTGTACTTTAGTGCAATTTTGAGGAGGAGTACTCCATACTCTATACTTCACTAATTTTCAGAAGGAAATATTCCAGTTCCACCAAAGAGGCAAAAATATCTAATATATTACAAAAAAGCAACGTTTAGAGAGAGAGAAAAAAAATGAATGGAAATGTGTTTGGCAAGTTTCTTCTTCTTTAATCATCTCACTGCCCCCACAGATTTATCTTGTGACCTTCAAAGAGGGCCTGGCCCCTATTGATAACCACTGGACTAAACTAAACTAGCTGCACCTCACCCAGCTACAGCAGTTAAAATGCTGTTTACACTAGGGATGCACCAGTCCTGATACAGATACGGTACACGGTCTCTGGGTGGCCGATACCGAGCACCTATCCGATGTCAGTGTTAAATTAATAAACTGTATGCTTCACTGTGTGGAAGTGACTGCTTAAGCATTGCTTTTCCTAATTTCATAAAATAAAATGTAACAAATAAATACATAGATATAAATTTACTGAATTGTTATTTATTATTGAAATACTAAATCATACACTAGTAACTTGGTAAAAAAAATCTCCAAAATTAACCAGAATTAAAATTCAAGTGTCAATGCAGCAACAAATTGGTCGAAACCTGAACAGAAATGAAATTCCAGGATATAATGTGTATAGTGGGCTCTATAAACATAGAAATGAACTGAATAGATCGGCCCCATTGTCACCGATACCCGATCCAGCTATGAGTCAGTATCAACCCAATATCCGATCCGGTATCAGTGCATCCACACATGAATGCATCCTTAACAATCTAATACTGTCTGATAAAATAATACATCAGTCACAGCTGCCATTTTTTTTATATACTGTGTATACTTTTACTTTTTTATGCTTCAACTACATTTAGCTGATAATACTTTTCTATTTAAGTAGTGCTTTGAAAGGAGGACGTTTACTTATAATGAAGTACTTTTAATGTGTTGTACTGGTACTTTAACTTAAAGGGGAACTACGCCCATGACGCCCACAATTCATACATGTTATTTCTATGGTCTAAGACAGTCCAAAAATATTAGTAAACATGAACAAGTCTCTCCCAAATCCCAAAATGTTCCCATATGTAACCCACTCCTGGGTGAGTACACCTCCCTCTTGGTTCGAAGGAGCTGCGTTTTAAGTGCAATAACCATGAACACAACAACACTGAATTTAAGTGTATTCTGTAAACTGCAACTTTTTGTTTGCCTATAAATAGTAAAACTAATGCAACATTTACATGGATATGAAAAATAAAAACTGGGCCCTTTAAACCAAAGAAAACTGTCCATTAAAGGGGAACTATGGTCATTTTCAAAATTCCTATATGTTATTCCTATGGTCTAAGACAGTCCAAAAAATATTAGTAAACATTAACAACTCTCTCCCAAATCCAAAAAAAGAGGGCTAAAATTCAACTCGTGATGTCATCGGGTATAAAGTGTGGAACTGCAATGAATTGGGGAAGATGTTAACAGATGACACTGAGAGCGCTCAGGGGAATGTTCTGAGTAGATGGGAACATTTTCTGTTTCTCAACTGAGAACACTAAAATAGAATAAAGCTCATTTGGGTATAAAAAAGAAAACAAATATTCAATGTCTCCCATTCATTGTCTACGGAGCAGCTCCAGACTTTATACTTGATGAGATCACAAGTTTAAGACTTACTTCTCTGGTTTCTGGCTTTGAGAGAGAGCAGCTCAAGTTCACTAATATTGTTTGAACTTTACCAGACCATGGAAAAAAATAGCTCAGTTGCACAGCAGTGCCTGAAATAGTCACAGAATTTAATGTATTGATTCGTGTACATAGACACGAATTTTAAATTTTTTCGTGATGGTAGAATGAAATCAATACGTATGTAATCCTTGTATATGTCAACGGGGAAATATAGAGAGCGGCGAACGCTGTGTAGGGAGGAGGTCGAGGTGGATGGGTGGGTCAAAAAATACAAGACTTTTGCCCAGGACACCGGTGTTTGTGTTCTGTGTGAAGTCAAAGTTGATTTATTTGTCACGCAACTTCCATGCTGAAGTTATTCCAGAGTTATTTTAACCCAAACCGCGATCTTTTCCTAAACCTAACTAAGTAGTTTTGTTGCTTAAACCTAACCAAGTCGATCTTTTCCTAAACCTAACTAAGTAGTTTGTTGCCTAAGCCTAACCAAGTCGACCTTTTCCTAAACCTAACTAAGTAGTTTTGTTGCCTAAACCTAACCAAGTCGATCTTTTCCTTAGCCTAATTAAGTAGCTTGTTGCCTAAGCCTAACCAAGTCGATCTATTCCTAAACCTAACTAAGTAGCTTGTTGCCTAAGCCTAAACAAGTCGATATTTTCCTAAACCTTAACTAAGTTGTTTTGTTTGCTTAAGCCTAACCAAGTCGATCTTTTCCTAAACCTTAACTAAGTAGTTTTGTTGCCTAAACCTAACCAAGTCGATCTTTTCCTTAGCCTAACTAAGTAGCTTGTTGCCTAAGCCTAACCAAGTCGATCTTTTCCTAAACCTTAACTAAGTTGTTTTGTTTGCTTAAGCCTAACCAAGTCGATCTTTTCCTAAACCTTAACTAAGTAGCTTTGTTGCCTAAACCTAACCAAGTCAATCTTTTCCTTAGCCTAACTAAGTAGCTTGTTGCCTAAGCCTAACCAAGTTGATCTTTTCCTAAACCTTAACTAAGTGGTTTTGTTGCCTGAGCCTAACCAAGTGGATCTTTTCCTTAGCCTAACTAAATAGTTTGTTGCCTAAGCCTAACCAAATTGATCTTTTCCTAAACCTTAACTAAGTGGTTTTGTTGTCTGAGCTTAACCAAGTCGATCTATTCCTAAACCTTAACTAAGTGGTTTGTTGCCTGAGCCTGACCAAGTGGATCTATTCCTAAACCATAACTAAGAGGTTTTGTTGCCTAAGCCTGACCAAGTGGATCTTTTCCTTAGCCTAACTAAATAGTTTGTTGCCTAAGCATGACCAAGTTGATCTATTCCTAAACCTTAACTAAGTAGTTTTATTTTAAAAAGACTGGGGCGGAAATTGACATGTGCGTCACATGTTTCTGGACATTCGTAGGAAAGAAGGTTGTGCTGATCGTTACAAAAAAAAGGGAAATTCGTGTCTATGTACACAAATCAAATAGATTACATTTCGTGACTATTTCACGAACTCCCGTGAGACTGTGTTGAAATAACATATTGAAATTCTTAATTTAGGTGTTGTTCCTCTTTAAGTAAAGGCTCTCTCTTGCATCACTACTTCTGAAGGGTTTCATCCTACCAGCTGGAGGTAAAAGGCTATACGGACCTTTTTTAGACGGGCCCTGACTCCCAGGCCTGCGGGTCCCTCTTTAGTCACTAATCTTGGTTTTGACAGGACTCTTTGAAGGCTCTGCCGTCACTCTGAACTGCAACACAAACACACACAGAAAAAGAAAAAGAAGAAGAGATCAATGAGATTTTATTTTCTAAAATGCAGATTTTTAAATGCCAACAAAGCTGAAGTGAATGTGGAGTTTGATTGAATCAATGAATGTCAACTACATCAGCGTTAAGTTGTGTAGCTTCGACGGCCAACTGGAAAAGACAATAATTTGAACATACTGTGGACAAAGAGAGACAGAGACAGACAGACAGAGAGATGTTTTGGCATGTTTCTTCCTGGTTTCTCTTCTCCTGCCTCTAGGATCCGGCTTTATTATACCAACAGGCTGATGTGTGGAGAGTTCTTACACATCCCAGCCTGCGCTCCTGCTTTCATCTACGGCCAACATTCCTCCTCCTCCCTGATTTCACCTCTGCAAGCGCCGGGCACACCCTCCTCGCCGCGTCGATGCTGTTATTTAGTGGCACAATCTTGCTAAGTTGTCAAATTTTCTTTTTGTTTTGTTTTTTTCACACAGACTGAAAAAGACGAAAGCGGTCAGTTAGCAAGGCTGGAGAGAATTATTGCTATCTTAAAACTCAATTGTGCAAGTCTGAAAATTGAGGGTTCTCTGTAGCGTTTATGCAGAGGGGTTCAAAGTATGCAACAGTTTCCAAGTTGACTTCAATCTTAGACTCCCAAAAGAGTACTTGACCTGGAATATAAAATGGAATTATCCTTCTTATCATTTCTTAACACAAGCAATCGCAAGACTTCATAGAATTTTTGTCACATTTAACATAAAGGTGGTCAGTGGTTGTACGTTTTGATGTTATTTTGGCTGCTAGATGAATTGATAAGCGAGGTACAGCGCTAACACCTCTGACTCAACAAGGCTAATGACTTTCGTTCAAACAACCAAGCTGATTTGTTGGCCTGCGGGGAGGCAATTTGTCATCCGGTGTCAAGGGGAGATGAGTTACTGTCCGACAGCAAGAGATGGAGCTCATGCACAGAAGCTTGTGGGAACACGTGCAGGTCAGATTACACCTTCGGGGAGAAAGAAAGAGAAGATGAGGGAGGGATGGAGGAGGAGGAGGAGAAGACATGTAGGCGTGGGAGTTTAAAATTATTTTTCAGAATTTATTTTAGATAAAAGTTGTCCTTGGTTTGTAACAAACTTTGAGCAAAAGATGTGACAGAAAACTACACGTTGATGCGTAGCCAAAGCCTGATATATATTATTCTTCTGTGCCATAGAGCTCCATTGTTGTCCAAAAACTATTAAACACACCAAAGAGCCAAACTGTTGCACTGGCTGACATGTTCCTTCATCACCATCAACATACATAGTTTATTTTGACTCAATCCCACATATATTGTATGCTGTGTATGCACATAGTGCCTAGCTTTATTGGGAAATCATTTGACCTTTTTAAAAATTAAAAAAAAAAAAAATATATATTTGACCTGCGTCTTTTCATGATAATTAATGGCAATAAAAAAATACATCCTTGTCCTATCAGAGCGTATGGAATGCCTGGCCCTCTTTCCTCGCCATTCATCCTACAACCTGATATCATGCCAAATCGTGTAATAGACCCGCCTGTCCACCAGAGGATAACGTGTCAGTGTCCCGTTTTGCCTTGCTGAGACGTGAATAGTAAACACCTGTATTAACATGCAGTACCAGCAGGGGGGAAACAAAACCACAGACTTAGGATCAGGCAAGAAAACCACTTAGTTAGGGTAAGGCGTGACAAACGTCATGACAAACGCCGTGACAAACACCGTGACAAACATGATGCGTCACGTGACAAACGTCGCGTGACAAACGTCACATCATAACACTGCACCTTCATGCAGGTATGTAATATTCACGCATCGGCGGGGTAAAACATGACACTGACACCCTTTCTTCTGGTGGACAGGCAGGTCTAGTACACGCTTTGCCGTGAGACTGGGCTGCATCCTATAGCCGATTGGATTAAACCTCACAATGGGCCTCATGCAGCAACAATCTCTTAAATTCTCTTATATTTTCTCTTAATTTCTGTTAAGAGAAAAAAATGAGAGAGGTCAACTATATATAAGAGGTGTAATATGCAAGAAAAAAAAAAACAATCAATAGACTGATACAAACATAATCTATCTAAATCATCAGTTATGCCCCACTAGAAGTGTGTGGTGCTGTCTGTATCAGAGACGATACATGCCCTCTGCCTGGATTTTCTCTTTTCTTCTTATTTTGCTGTGCTTGGTACTCTTCTGGGTGTCAGCAAACAGCCTTTAGGCCCAACGTGGGGGTGCAACCCCCAGCCATTAACAACGCACAGGCTGTGCAGCCTGTTCAGGTCATCACCGCTGTGTCACGCCCCTCAGCTTCTGGTGTGGGTGTGTTTATTTGTGCTTTAGAAACAATCGGAATATAACGTATAATTTTTCTCTAACACCGTTCCCTCTCTTCATTCACTCTATAGCTCACTCCACCATCGCTGCTGTCTCTCTCCCTTGCTCACTAGTTGAGCAGAGCAGGAGAGGCTAACTTTGTGTTTAGAAAAAGCAACCAACAACTGTAACATATTACACCTTTAACCCAGTGGGCAACCTCCGGTTCTGAGAAGTGAAGCCAATGCAGAAGTGTCTTAAACCTGCATTCTTTCTAACAGTCAGCAGTAGGCGACTCCTCTGGTTGCAAAAAGAAGTCTGATTGTATAGAAGTCTCTGAGAAAATGACCCTACTTCTCACTTGATTTATTACCTCAGTAAACATTGTAAACATGAGTTTATGGTCTCAAGCTCTAGTTTCAAGTCTTCTTCAATACAGCATGATGTTCATTTAGTAAATTATGATCCCATTTAGAGTCAGATAGACCATAAAGCAGGGGAGGCTTTAGGGCGTGGCCACCTTGTGATTGACAGGTCGCTACCATGGCGTTGTACGGTCTGGATGTTGTCTGTGTTTTAATTTTACAACTTTACCCTAACTGTAACCCTTTCCCGGTGTGTTTTCAGCTCACGAAAGTCAATATTAACATTTTGGTCACCTAAAATTGTCTTATTCAGCATTCGCTTGTACTTAGCTCCACCCTATCGTGTCACTTCTGGTTGAAAAAGCCAAGATGGCGACGGCCAAAATCCAAGATGGCGACAGACAAAATGCTAAGCTTGAGGCATCAAAACGGCAATCCACAAACTCAATGGATCATGTCATGGTGACTATGTCCACATCTTTTATACAGTCTATGCTTTAACCATCCAAATCTGCTCTAATCTACAGTAGGTGTCCTGAATGATGAGTCCCACTTGATCATAAATTGAAGGCGTGTTAAAGGAAAATCAAAAAAGCATCGAAGAGTACTATGTACGCCATTTAGAAGCTAAACGCACGCAATATCACACAAGGGGTTTTATACTCTTAATTGGGATCAATGAACAAATATTATTTTTTTAGCCCACAAATTTAATAATCCAGTCATTTTAATTACTAAAACATATAATAATCTTCATCAGATTATATGATATTCATGTGTTTTTTTTTATGTTCCTCGAATTTAAAACTTATGTTTCCTTGCATCAGATGAACAATTTGTGGACTGTGAAAACAAGATGTTTTTTTTCTTATCTTGGTAAGAGTGCTCTCGCGAGAGAAGAGCAAAAATAAGAAAACATTGGTGAATAACAGAAATCAATGGGTACCAATGAAATATGAACAATTTGTGGATATGAACAAAAATAGGAGGAAATTTGTTCTTCTATCGTTTCCTGCATGATTCCAAATGTTCAGTCTCTGCTATATAATAAGATCATTGAAAATGTTGAACATTATCACGGAACCAGAAGGTACAAGATTTGAACAAAGAACCTAATATAATATATGGTCCATCTTACAGGTCCCATATTGTAAAAAGTGAGATTTTCATGTCTTTTATATTATAAAGCAGGTTTAAGTGCTATATAAATACTGTTAAACTATTAAAATGCTCATTATAACGAGAAATACACACAGCCTGTATTCAGAAATTGTGCGTTTGAAACAAGCCGTTAGGATTTGTCCATTTGTGATGTCACAAATATACAATATTTATAGATCATCACATGGTTTTAAACGTAAACATTCTAAATGTGTCCCAGTTTACTTCCTGTTGCAGTGAATGTAAATAACATCAGCTGACAGGAAGTAAACATGGATCCAAACTGTTGCCTAGCAATGCAATTCTGTTGCAATTCTGTTGAAATGCACTAAAATGGAGTGTTTAAGACAGAGGGTAAATACAGGTATATTCAGGCAGACCATATGAGGAAAATAAAGTGTTTTTTGAACATTACAGCATGTAAACATGTTCTAATAGAAACATAAAATACAAGTATGAACCTGAAAATGAGCACGATATGGGATCTTTAATGTTGCATTATTATTTTTTGACCACTTGTGCACCAGAACAAGCTTTAAACACAACATTGACATATTATGTCCTCATAGATTTGTTGTGCCAAATGTGTTTCCCAACACTTGCCTATTTCTACATCCTGAAAACACAGAACAACATTAGCATTCAGAGTTGTTTTATATAGCCACTTGGCAAATGGAAGTCCAATATTCAGCAGCTAAATGCTCCACTATGTTCACCAGGTAGTCTATAACTTGTGTTCGTGTACAGTTAGTACAGTAGTTTAAGAACTGCATGCTGCTGCTTGAAACAGGTTGATGAGAGTAGTGAAAGTGAACCACAACAGTAAAGTCGTGGGCCGTAAAACCAAAACAATGAGCTGAAAAAGATTGTAGATGAAACAACTCGGTTATATTTGTCATATTTATCTTCTTCTCCTTTCTTTTCTCTTCACCTCCTCCCTTTTTTTCCCACTAATGCCCAGTTCAGACTACAGGATGTCAGCCTGATTATAGCCCGACACGGCCGTCATAGGGGATCGGGAACGATAAATGAGTGTTGTGTGCGAAAACCGATCCTCTTATCTTGTGTAGTGTGTCATAGTACACGACAACCGACGCCACATCTGGGACGCCCCATGACACCCCGAGGAAAAGTCTAGCCTGTCAGAATTTTTCGTCTTGACACGCCTAGTGTGACATCTCCAACGACGTGTTCCTTTGTGTTGACCGATCAGGTGCTCTCTCCAGAGCGCAGTCGCAGTCAGGTCACTTGGTAATAAACAAACATGGAGAAAAGGAGGAGGGATGGCGAGTTTGCTGCTGTCAGGTGGGACAACCAAACTGACAAAAATTCATTGAGTTGTACTTACTTACTCTCTGTGCCACCCAGGAGTGCATCAACAACCGTTTTTTCTTTTCTTTTTCTTTTTGCAACACAAGACCGCCAGCATCACACACAACGCTTCTGTCGCCATGATTGACAGTTGAATTCCGCTTCAACCGCCTCCCCGGTGACGTCTGAACTCGCGCATGATGGTGGAATACGACGGGCCATGATTGGTCGTGATCATACGTGTACAGTAGTGTCGCCAGTCACCCGATCGAGACACTGCAAGAGCTTATGGCGCTGTGATCGTTAGATCTGACATGGTGACCATCGTCAAAGACAAAAATATCGTGTAGTCTGATCCCGGCATTAGGTTCAAATTATTCATAATTCTCAGGCATTTCAAGCACCGGTCCAACATGTGTTATCTACTGTAGTAATATTACGGCATCAAATATTCAAGACAGGTCGCGACAAGATGACGACGAAGGTCAGATGAGGAAGGGTAACAAATGTAAAAGTTTACACCCACCTTAACTGAGATTACCAAGCTTTTAGAGTTTGGATTTTGGAAATTGATTCACAAAAAAATTGCAACGACTACTTCTATTTGTTGAAATAGTGCAGTGCCCATTAGGAGCATGTGTGCATGTGTGGAACGGGCCGATTGCTTGGCTCCCGGAAGTGCTGCTTGCAGCGTTGTTGAGAAGTGGCTGCTTCCATCCGCCAAGTGTGAAGTTGATTGGATGAACAGTTCTCTAGTTCTGAGAAGGACAGTCATACATACTGTACGTATAAAGACAGAGATTCCTTCCTTTATAGTTAGATGATGCTGCTACAAGTGCCACAATTTACCCAAATGGCACCAAATTTGCCATGGTCACTCAAACATCATATCTACACATGTCCACCAAATGTTTTTGCAATAGCACAACAGACATGACATTGTTTTTTGTAACAATACCCTGCCCACAGCATTTGAGCTAACTTTGAGGGCCAGCTATAGTAAACCTGTATGGAACATCAACAATCCAAAAAAGGAACTTTTTCCAGCTTGGTCCGGAGATGTTCTGTACCAAATTTGGTGACGACTGCTCAAAATCCGTAGGAGTAGCAAAAAGTCAGATTTGGACACAATTAAAAATTATGTAAAATCGATCTAGACGCAAATGGACATGGCTGATATGGATAGATTCATCTGGACCCACAGAATCCGTTTTGTTTCTGAGAGTTGAGGTTCATAAGTTACAGGCCAAAAGTTAAAAGCCACTATCTGGTCAAACTGCACTCCCTTTGGTCCCCAGCAATACACTTGCCAAGTGTGAAGTAGAATGGATGAGTGGATCTTGAGATATGCGAAGGACATACAGACAGACAGACATAAAGACAGAGGCTGTATTCGAAACCGCCTACTACATACTACTGACGAATATACAGTACATACTGCATACTGCGTTCCTCAGTAGTATGCAGTGTGCAATGGTTAAAGCGATGTAGCAGTATGCTAGATGTGGCTTTAGCCTTTAAACCAGCTCTTAAAGCACTGGACAAAAAAAAAAAAGAACCATTGTAATGTTCTTGAAAAATACAGATTAGATGTAGTTGTTTATGTTCTGCTTGTTTACTTTATAAGATACTGCAGGTTTAAACAATTTATTCTAACAGCTCATAGTGAAGTGAGACAAACAGGATCATCAACGAGGAGAGACGGGAAATATAAAATATTGATCCACAACATTGCTCTCAGTTCCAGGAACTAAACAGTGAACTGATCTCCTCCAGATATTAGAGGAATGTTAAAAAGAGCCATGTTGTCTCAGCAGGAATCTCTCTGCTCCTTCAGAGGAGGCTCTTTACCTCTCCTCTTCTCTCTACTCTTCTCTCTCTTCTCTCTCCTCTTCTCTCACCTCTTCCCTCTCCTCTTCTCTCTCCTTTTCTCTCTCCTCTTCTTTCTCCTCCTCTCTCTTCTCTCTCCTCTTCTCTCTCCTCTTCTCTCACCTCTTCTCTCTCCTCTTCCCTCGCCACTCTGCTGCTCTGTAGCCGGTCTGTAAGCAGGCGCTAGCTAGCTGTCACGGCAGTTTGTGGAGCTTCTAAACTCCGAAAACGTTGGAGCAAATGTTTGATTCGCCATCTAATATTGTAAAACTGTAAACATTAAAAATCTACACAGTTGATTTCTTGCCTCAAACATTTTCAGAAGTGAATTTAGTGACGAAAAATGTAAAAAACGAGCTGTTTTTGGCTTCTGTTGTTGTAGTGTAACCGTAGCCTGTACCGTTCCAGTGCTTTGCATTGTGGGATACAGTAGGCGAGGTAGACTGGTCTGATGCAGACTGGAGATTTTTCCAAATCAACACGACATCTGGGTATTTTTGTATACTGCATTGCATACTACATACTGCATATTACATGCTACATTTTGGTGAAATCAGTGCGTACTACTAGTATAGTATGAGGTTTCGAATACAGCCAGAGATTTCTCACTTTATAGTTAGATAGAAGCAGAAAGACCAGTCAGATGGTCAGACCGGTTGGTCTGATCATCCGACTGGTCCTCCGGTTTAGCCAGATTATTTAAACCACCTACTTCTGGGTGAAACCAATGGTGACCACACCTGAAATGTTAGTCATAACCACTCACTGGATAGAAAAAAATGTGCGTACATTCATTTACAGGACAATCAGTAAATCTAAATGTAATGGATGTTTACATGGACAGATTAGGTAATTCGGATATTTGCCTTATTTTTCAGGCGTTTGTTAGGTTTAGGCAACAAAACTACTTGGTTAGGTTTAGTAAAAGAACCATCATGGTTTGGCTGAAAATTACTATGCCAGTGAATGTTGACTTTTAGTTTCACACGGGACATGAACAGCAGCCTCCTGGGGGAAAGTCCTGTGTTTGTTCAACACAGTCTCACGGCAGTTTGTGAAATAGTCATGAAATTGAATCTATTTGATTCAAGTATATAGACACAAATTTACCTTTTTTTCTTTCATGATGTTCAGCATGACTTTCAACAACGTATTTTTAGTATGTTTTCCTACAAATGTCCAGCTACACATGACGCACGTGTCAATTTCCGATCCAGTCTTTTCAAAATAAAATTACTCGGTTGTCGGAAAGATTGACTTGCTTAGGCTTAGACAACAAAACTACTTAGTTAAGTTTAAGAAAAGATCACGGTTTGGGTTTAAATAACACCAGAAGCGGTGTAACTTAAGTACGGAAGTTACATGACAAAAACTACTTAGTTAGCTTTAGGAAAAGATCGTGGTTTGGATTAGAATAACTCTGGAAGGGCTGTAACTTCCATATGGAAGTTACGTGACAAATAAATCAACTCTGACTGCGACACTGTGACAAAAAGGGAGTCCACGCAAGGTTATACTGTACGTAAAACCAAACATAATTTATTAAACTATGGTTAACTGAAATGAACAATGGAGTGTGTCGATCAGCAATGTCAGCAAATGAATGTTGTGCATGAATGTGTTGCACATGTGCTGTGGAGGTGTTGCAGGATGGATGTGGCTGTAGGAAGGGAGAGCGATAGTGAGCAGCTTTTATAGCCTGGAAGGTCCAGGTGAGCCCAATCAGGCTGACGACCCTCCCTTGTCAGCCCGTTGAGGTTGGTCAGGGCAACCTCCAAGGCGGTGGGGGTGGGGGGGGGGCGGGTGGTCACAACACCAACACCAGTCTCCTGGGCCAAAGTCCTCCCTACGCAGCGTTCGCCGCTTTCTATACTTCCGAGTTCATAATTATGTGGATTACGCACAAAATGATTTTGTGCTGACCATCATGAAAAAAATGTGACATTTGTGTCTATGTACATGAATCAATCAATACATTAAAGGTCCCATATTGTAAAAAGTGAAAAGCAGGTTTAAGTTCTATATAAATACTGTGAAAGTATCAAAACAGGAGAATTACACACAGCCCATATTCAGAAATTATGCATTTGAAACAAGCCGTGAGGATTTCTGTCCATTTGTGATGTCACAAATAAACAATATTTAGACCATTAAATGGTTTTAAACGTAAACATTCTAAATGTGTCCCAGTTTATTTCCTGTTGCAGTGTTTGTAAATACCATCAGCTGACAGGAAGTAAACATGGACCCAAACTGTTGCCTAGCAACGCAATTCCGTTGCAATTCCATTGAAATGCACTAAAACGGAGCGTTTCAGAGGGTGAATACAGGTATATTCAGACAGACAGTATGAGGAAAGTAATGTGTTTTTTTAACATTACAGCATGTAAAAATGTTCTAGTAGAAACACAAAATACAAGGATGACCCTGAAAATGAGCACAATACGGGACCTTTAAATTTCATGATTATTTCACAAATTGGGCTGGTTTGTTTGACCCATCCATAACCCCCCTCCTGCTTGTTATTTTCTATATTATTATACCATGTAATTTTCAATAACGTTATCATACCACATAACGTTCATTAACAGTCGCTCAATATACTTCGTCACTCTGCGAGTTGCTCGCCTTACGCGGACTATGATTACAAACATAACTATTGTGATATGTGATAAAGACAAACGTAAGCCACAACAAAATACATTTCCCTCCAAACATAATTGAGAATGCAGTTTAGTTGTGTGGGAACATCATTTTTAGGAGACAGGGCTGGTATGCTTCAAAAGAAGTGCGTTGTAGATCGCGAGGCGAAGTTCAGAGGAGTGTGATCGCATTTCAATCAGTTTTTGTGTACAAATGAGTGCAATGCTCCGATCGGTCCAGCGACACATAAACAAGTTCATTTGAAGCGTACTAACATCTGCAATATCTTTAGGAGTCTTCACTGACAGAGGACACAGAATAGAAACAAGTCATTTGATTTTATGCCGATGAACTTTGTTTAAGACTTTGAGCACAGAAGAGTTGCTTGGAGGAAGAGAAGCACGCCAGCACCTTTAGATTTTGCCAAGAACAGTGAGTCCTGGCGACAGTGACAAACATCGCAGACTGACATATTAACATGAGCACACACATAAGAGAAGTGTGCGCCCGTGTGCACCTCTGTTACCTCTGCGAGGTGAGATGAGGCGAGGGGTAAGGTAGACGCTGTGCGCCTCCTCGGCTAAGACTGTAATTACGGTGTGCCATTATGGAGTGCAGAACAAAGGCGAGCCCTGCAGCCCTGCAGCAGCCGGGGAGCAGGGGATGTACTGCTGCCTCTATTCACACCACAGTTAATAACAATACTCGTCAACGCACTGCAGACAGCGCGGCGTCAACCCTCCCACGTGTGTCTCCTTGGGTGTGTGTGTGTGTGTGTGCAAGAGATGGAGCGCCGGAGAGGGTGTGCGTGGGACAAAGTGAGAGAAAGACTGACTGTGACCGCTTTGCATGTTTGTACGTTGTAGATGTATGGGAGAGAGTTTGAAGACAAGTTGAGGTTTGACGTACACCTGTATTTATCTGCCACCATGCTGCTGCAGGTATCGTTTACCGAGGCGAGTTCATCTGAAAAAATCATCTTCTTAAAACGAGGGTTTTGTCATCAACGGTCAGAGTGTAAATTAAATTTAACGACTGACACAAAATCAAACAGCAAGGTTGATTTGGGGAGAACATAAAAAGTGTGTGTAGGACATTTCCTGCCTGCGGACTGATGTCCTAAACACAGTGGGCAGCAGGGCTTTTGAAGCACATGTGCCACGGCACAAACCATCAACAGGACGCATACAGCATAGTAACAATCCTTATATGGTACCATATCAACCAGTTCAGACAGAGTTTGTTGTTGTGACACATTGTTTATGATGTGTGTGTATTCAATGGAAGTATTTCAATGGAAGGATGAAACTACTATGTTCGGACTCGGCATAATAGGGAAAGCACGGGTGTTACTAATAACATTAAAGGTGCTAAATGCAAGATTGGGTGCATATCTATTGACTCCGCATGGCTCTCAACATGGCGACAGCTAACCTTAACTATTCCAGATCAATGCCCTTAACTATTCCAGATCAATGCCCAACCTTAACTATCCCCCCCCACCCTCTGGATCACATGGTACACCCAGTTTTTGTGATGTACACCCACGTTTTTTTTTCGGGCTACGCTAGTGATCTGAATACTTCTTCCACCACTTGTAAAACACTGATATTTGAAGTCTGCCTATGTGTACATGAACACATTCACACTATGTCATCATAATGACTTAGCTATTGTTAAGGGAAGTACCTGTGAGGGATTGGTTGTTATTGCTCAGGGTTTACAATGCATAGCTGATACGCTATTTAGACTGTCTGTAAAACCTGGCTGGCATTGAATCCTGCTCAACTGAAACGTGACGGGATTGTGTTCAGGTGCCAAAAATAAATAACGGCATTCAAGGACTTCATTTTCAAGTGTTACAGCTTTGCAGTGTGATAAATGAATTCCATCTTGTCAAGTCTAAAAGTTTGGACTCTCAGTTTAAATAGAATTTATACAATCTTAAAAAAATATTATTGCACACCACAAGTTAAATTTGTTCTTAGAAAAAACTATTTATCCATGTGGAAAAACTATTTCTATTCTTGGCATTTTGTGGAACTAATAGGGAAATAGGTTCAGTAAATGCATTCTCAGTGAACATTCTCATGTATTTATATTCACAAACTTCAAAATCCAATTTGTGTGACCACTGCATGAACTTAACAGTCCACACAAAAAAAAAGAAATGAGATGAAAGAACAGATGATAGCAGTTTCAGCAGCTGTGGCCTCAGATCTTGGCCTTATCCTCCAGTTGACCCCAGAGTATTTATCATCTCATTTAAACTAGCCCACGAACACTGAAATCATGTCTCTGGGAAAGTTTAGCGTGTCTTAATTGTCTCTCTCGCACAGCTGACAGAGGGACCAGATGCAGTGACACTGTAGTGAAATGCTGTGCTGTTCATCATGACAGACAGCTGCTCGCCTGACAGAGTCTGCACACTGCCTTTATCAGAGGCCGACTGCCCGGACAGTTATTTCTACAACCTTGTCTCTGGACAGAGCAGCTCTGAGGGCAGACATAATCCAGTATGTGGAGCCAAATAGCCATATAGCCTTGCACTCAACCTATACATAATTTCAGTTTTTAAGCACTTTTGTACGAGTTTTTCCTTGAAATACGTCCAGGTCCTGTAGATCTTACTACACATTGATTCACATTCATTTTCTAACCCAGAAAACTAAAAACGTCAACTTTTCAACGTAATTTATAGACGCCTGACATCTTTCAACCTGCTTGCTAAAGGAAGGCATATAAATACCACAACATTACAAGGACATTCCATGCGAAAATTTTGCGTGTCATTTGTACGCCACGCAAATGTCCACTGTTAGCTTTAGGCAAGAAAACCACTTAGTTAGGGTAAGGGAAAACGTCATGGTTGGGCTTGAAATTAGTATGTAAACTAAGGAAAACACATCACAAATGTCAATAAAAAACGTGACAAACGTCACTAACGTATCTTACAAAACAAAACACTGGTCAACAACAGTCTCGAACACGGGTCATGGTTAAAAGTTGTTGGACTCGCCCACCATAAGTGGTCTTTCTCGCATTTACACTACGTCACTAACTCTTATCGTAGCATTTATACACGGATGCATTTACATTGCAGTACAAATGACACGTGGAAATCAAGAAAGTTGTACTTACACTAAATGACTTGCGCATTATTGTGGCATTCAATACACCTTTTCGTGCGAACGGGCTGAGCCTTACACTCAACCTATACATAATTTCAGTTCTACAGCAGTTTGTGAAATAGTCACAGAATTTAATGTACTGATTTGTGTACATAGGCATGATTTTCAAATTTTTTTCGGGATGGTCAGCACAAAATCAATTTGCATGTAATCCAAGTAATTGTGAAACACTGTGTAGGGAGGAGGTCGGGGGGATGAATGGGTCACAAAACACAGGACTTTCATCCAGGAGACAGGTGTTCGTGTCTGGTGTGAAACCACTAGTCAAAGTTGATTTAATTCTCACGTGGCTTCCAAACTTAAATTATGGCACTTCCAGAGTTCATTTAACTCAAACCACGATCTTTTTCTAAAGCTATCTAAGTAGTTTTTGTCTCGTAACTTCTGTAATTAAGTCACGCCACTTCCAGTGTTATTTAAACCCAAACCGCGATCTTTTCCAAATTTAACAAAGTAGTTTTATTTTGAAAAGACTGGAACGGAAATTGATACGCGCAATCATGCTGAGCGTCACAAAAAAAAGGGAAATTCGTGTCTATGTACATGAATCACAAACTGCCATGAGACTGTGTTGGCCCTATGACGGCCTTGTCAGTATGATTCTGCCTTGGCCTGTTTGCCTCTGTCAGTTCCTCTGATTGCCTGGCCCCTCCCCTCTCATTAGGAGATTGGCCTCACCTGCTGCGAGCACATATAAGCAGGGGCATTTATAGATAGCCTCTCTCCCTCCCATGGAAGGCTGGTGCCTTGCAGGCTCCCAGCTTGGTTTGTTTGGTTTTGCTTATATTTAGTTATCCCTTATGTTAAAGGGATCTTAGGTTAACACTATAGTTTCACAGCACCCATCACCCACACCTCACTACTGACTACTGACTCTACACCCTTACTGACTTCATTTTGCTTCAGTTAAATTATCTTTAATAAACTTATTTGCATATTTAAACTGTTACTGTGTGGACTTCCCTTATTTGTTATGCTCTCGAAACGAGCTGGGCATAACGGCCCACAACAGCTTCCAGTACAATTTAGCTTCACTGAGAGAGTAAGGTTTTGTAGGTTTATTGTTTGATATGTAAGATAACGTTTTGTGTTTTATTGCTTCCTCAAATATTGGCTAAGCTGAATTCTATTTTTATGTCTGACATTTCTATTGTGTTAATATACAGTATGTTGAGCATATTTTGTTGGAACAAAATAATTTGAATATCATTTGAGAATTTGAACTACATAGTAGCAAATCATTTTTAATATGTTAAGTATTTGCAATCAGTCAGCGCTTAGGTTGATGTTGTTCTGACCTAGTATAATGGTGTAAATGCAGGTCAGGTCTTTTATTGAGTGAGGAGATCCAGTGACTCCAGTAGATGGCGAGCCTCCCAGCTTGATTTCCAGGAATCCGGATCCACATTGTCACTGAAACAGCTGGATGAACATTCGGCTTTGTGGTTGGATCGTGCCAGTCACCTGGATTGGTGCCAGCTTACGCGTACAATATACTTTAAGAGTGCACTGACTCATCAGTCTCTGACAGATCAGACCTCCATCTGATCTGAACTCAAACATCAGACACTGACTTGGAAGTTACTTGAAACTGTGGAGAAATCCCTCATAAGGACAAACAAGCTTAATGACTGAAAGGTGAGCTCACCAAACCAATCTTCTTTAAAGGACAATTTTTCTTTGGCTTAAAGGGCCCAATTTTTATTTTTCATATCTATGTAAATGTTGCATTTGTTTTTCATAGCCAAACAAAAAGTTGCAGTTAATGGAATCCACTTGTGTTGTCGTGTTTATGGTTATTGCACTCGATACTTAACGCTGGCCCACACTAAAAGATTTTTCAAATCTTAACAGATGTTGAAAATGTGAGACTCCACACATAACATCTTACGTTAAATTTAACTGTTTTGTTCCTATAGTGTGTGGTGAGCATATAAAGGTGAGCAATAAACACTTGTGTTTCCACAAATCATTAAGTTGGTCCTCCATTTCTGAGCTCCATCTTACCACTACTTTATGCTTTGCGTTTTGAATTAGCTCATGCATTAGCCGCGACTGCCGTGACGGCTGTTGTTCTTTCGCTTCAGCAGCTTGGTCCTCCATTGGCTATCGTTCTTTATCACGTGACTGAATTTGTTGGCTGTCCTCGGGGTTCCCCACATACAACAGGATATCCCATCATAAATATTGGACATGTTTAATATTTGTGATTTGAAATCAGTGTGGCCGGGATGGACTTCCGAGCAGCAAATCTTTAGAACCATCAAAAAATCAGGGCTTTACTGACGATTGTCTGGAGGTAGTAAATCGGGCCCAAAATCGTCTTGATTCTTGTGTAGTGTATGCGGCATAAGCTACTTCTGTTTTGGTCGGAGACGATAACGTTTCTCTCTGCGGAGCTCCGTCACTTCACAAGACACGGGAAACCTCTGTTGGTCTGGAGGAGCTGCAGCAGTTATTTCTGCACAAACGTCCACTGAACATTCACTAGATATTCTCAGAGCTAAACTAACTCTTCTGCAGTGTGGAGTGTGCGCACACGCACGTGAGAGTGGAACGAGCCGAGTGAGTGAGAACGAGCGCGGTGTGTGAGTGAAGCATGGGACATCGACCCGCAATGATTTACACGTGTAAGAAGTTACAAACAGTCCCTTTAATTAATTAATTAACTTGGCATATTTCCCAACGGATATTTTGGCCGTTGATAATTTCATCTGCTGAACAGATAACAGTAAAAGGCGGGCATATGCCGGCTAACGTAAACCCTGATCAGCAGACAGATTAGTGTATGTATTTTTTACATTCCTCCCTCATATTCAGGTTTGTTAGAACCATGTTAGCTCAAAGGCTTGAGGACTGTTTGTTTAAAGAAAAGTGAGTGAGGTAGTCTGTAAGCCTCTACTTACACAGAGTATGACTTCACGACATAATTCTCCCCAAAATTGTGCACATGAATACAGGTGTGTACATGTTTGCATACGTCTCATTCATCTGTAGAGTGTGTACAAAAGGAATCTGGTAATCCTTGAATAGTCCAAAGGATTACTTGGAGAAGTAGCCTGTAAATGATCTCTGTTAAACCCTGCTGAACCACTTCAAAACATTGAACTAGCTCATAATTATCATTATTACCACTGTGGTGAAATTGTTTGTGGTTTTGTTGTGAAGTGGTGTGAGGGAACAAGGCCAGAGCCAAAGCCTTTTGTTTCTCTCACACAGAACCCCTGGAGCTGGTAGGTATTCATTGTTTTGCTCGAGGGCACTTCAGCAGTGTTAATGTTGGCTGACGTGAAGTATGTCAGTTATTCTTCTTGTTCCAGAGATGAGACACTGTGGACATTAAAGGGCTGTCACTTGTCAAATAGAAAGTTTAAACGTGTAATTTGTTCCAATGCACATTAGTGTCTAATGAGTACACTAAGTTACTGTACGGCATGAACTGAACTTCACTGCAGAACCATAGGGTGACCAGAGAATGTGAACATTCTGGGACTGGGGAGTTGGGGGTGGGCGTGGTCACGTAGGCACAGTGGGCGTGGCCTCCAGTACATTACATTCAGTGTCAACAATCAGTAGAAATAATTATAGTATTCTTTTCTACAGATTTTGCAATCTGTCTGGACTGACCCACGACCCAGGACTGACTGTCCTTCAGAGCTGCTACAACAAGCTAACTGTTGTGTTAGCTAACACTAGTAGCTAGCTATAGCTCAATAAACAAGCCTAAATAAAAAGGATTTGTTTTGTTATGTGTTTAAAAGTAGTTCACAATTTACACGTTATAATGAATTTCCTGATAAGCTGCTGTCTGATAGTTTACTGGCAGTTCATCATGTTCTGTACATACAGCGGTAGAGACTGAAGAGGACATTTTGACATCATCATTGGACCAACCCGCTGTCAATCATGTACTCTGCTGGTTGTTGAGTCGTAATCAGCCAAGGGAGGATGACCTCCCCTTGGAGTGTCATTTGACGTATCTTGGCCAATCACAGACAAGCATGAGAAAAATTAAATGCATTGAGTTGATAGAAAAAGTCCCGCCCCGAGGGAGGATAGAGGGTGCTCGACCTCCTCTACTCCCCACGATGCCACAACCACTTCACACACAGGCTGCCCATTCCCCTCTGCCTTGCAGGCGCTGGCACGTGAGTGCATTGATCAGGTCGACTATACAATTATAAGCCAATCTATACGTAGCATAGGCACCTCCAGCTATGTTGAGGCATTTTATTGCCTCAACAGCAATAATGGATTTTTTCCAAAGAAGATAGAACAAATCATTTATAATGATACTGAGATTTGGTAATGGTTTATTTAAACCAATTATTCTTTTATATTTTGATCTTCCGCTTTCCTCTCAAAAAATAGGAGGAGCCTCTGCCTCTAAGGACCAACCTCCAGTGATCCATCTCCATTTTCCCACTATATGTCAAAACGGGTGCTACATTGTTTCCTGGCAACGGTGGTAAACAGCAACACGTTTATGAGGAAAGTGTGACGCAGATGCAGGATTGGAAAACTAGTAATCAAGTGCTTAAGCAGGCTAATGGGGTTAGACGGAAGGAGGGCGCACAAACTCAGGTTTGTGATGATTTTGACACCCACGGCAGGTAGCCTAGGTCATGATGCAAGTTCTCATCTGTCACCAGATTGCTGTACTTAATCACCTACGGGACCGCCAGGCGGCAACTTCTGGTTCTGAAATGTGAAGCCAATGCGGAAGTGCCTTAAACTTGCATTCTTTCTAATAGCCAGCAGGGGGCGACTCCTCTGGTTGAGAAAATGAATCTACTTCTCTCTTGATTTATTACCTCAGTAAACATTGTAAACATGACTTTATGGTCTCAATCTCTAGTTTCAAGTCTTCTTCAATACAGCATGATGTTCATTTAGTAAATTATGGTCCCATTTAGAATCAAATAGACCATAAAGCAGGGGATGCTTTAGGGCGCGGCTACCTTGTGATAGACAGGTCACTATCACAGCGCTGTCTGGTCTGGGAGTTGTCTGTGTTCTTCGTCTTAGAACTTTAACCCTTTCAGTTTGTTTTCAGTTCATGAAAGTTAATAATAACCTTTTTGGTCACCTAAAAATGTCTTATTCAGAATTTCGTTGTACTTAGCTCCACCCTCTCGTGTCACATCTGGTTGCAAAAAAACAAGATGGCAACGGCAAAAGACCAACACGGTCACGGCCATAAACCAAGATGGCGACGGCCAAAAACCAAGATGGTGACAGCCAAAAACCAAGATGGCGACAGCCAAAAACCAAGATGGCAACGGCAAAAGACCAACATGGAGATGGCCAAAAAAAACGATGGTCCCATTTAGAGTCAGATAGACCGTACAGCAGGGGATGCTTTAGGGCGGGGATACATTGTGAATGACAGGTTGCTACCACAACGTTGTCCGGTCTGGGAGTTGTCCGTGTTTTCGTCTTAGAACTTTAACTCTTTCACAGTGTGTTTTCACTTCACGAAAATGAATTGTAACATTTTGGTCGCCTAAAAATGTCTTAATCAGCATTTGGTTGCACTTAGCTCCACCCTCTCGTGTCACTTCTGGTTTCAAAATACCAAGATGGCGACGGCCAAAGTCAAGGCTTCGAAACCGTAGTCCACAAACTAATGGGTGACGTCACGGTGACTACGTCCACTTCTTATATACAGTCTGTGAGTATCACATGTATTCAAACACACTGATCTTTCGAGGCTGGATGTCATCTGAAATATGACCTAAATCCTAAAGTTCCTCAGATGCGAGTTTGGTGTACGGGAATGTGTGTTCTTGTTTTTCCTGTGTGCACACTTACGTCTCTGATATGTATTTCATTTTGTCACTCTTCATTTCAAGGTGTGTGTGTGTGCAGAAGCCGGTGGTTATAGGCATGTTAGCTTTGATATTTGTAAGGTGTGTGTCTATGTGTGTGCTTCGTTGCGAATGGTTACCAGTTCAGTATGGGTCTCCTGTGTGTGTGAGTCTTCTGAACTATGCTGGGTGCCTGAGGGGTGCGGTGGGCGTGCCCACTTTGAGGAGCAGATTTAGCTAATTGGTCTGAGGGAAAGATAAAGAGAAGAAAACATTCCACAGCCCAGTGTGTTCTAATGGTGAAAGGCCAGACACAATAGGTGCAGTTATGGAGTTAAACACAGTTTATTTTTACAAGCGCACATCTAATAGTGTACTGTAATGACTGTAACGACACTAGGAGTGAGATGTTTGTGTAGCAGAGGAAGACTTTGTTAGCACTTCTGTTCAGACCTGGCGGCAGACATAAATCCATGGGAGGGCATTTGAATTCCGTGAGCGGGCCCGATGTAAACACAATAGGTGGCGCCGGCACGTGAGTGCATTGATCAGGTCGACTATACAATTATAAGCCAATCTGTACGTAGCATAGGCACCTCCAGCTAAGACATAGGCTGGCTTTCATTTTCTTGGCAGCAGTCCAGGTAAGCTGCATTTTCACTGATGATCTGGAGACAGCAGAGGTGCAGTCACTGACAGTTAATATATTTTGCAAGTCAATAGAATTGGAGCTATTTTCTGGAGCGCTGCAGAGATAACCCAGTTTCCATCGTGGGAACTTTCCCCCAGAACTAGGAACCTTTTGAGGAACTCATTGCATTTGCATTGCAAAACGGTCGCAAACGGTCACTATATCGTGACAGCAGTACATGAAACAGGTAACCTGAAAAAAAATCATGTGCCTCTGTTTCCTCCGGTGCTCCTAACGGCAACTGCAAGATTTTACAGACCAAAGGAAAACAAGCAGTAAGAGCTGATCTGAGGTCTGCTGTCCATCTGCTGTCTATGAGAGCTGGCTGTCAATCACTCTGAACTCCGACCAAACAGTCAAACTAGGCAGTGCTGATCAAATATGAATCAATATTATGTTACGTTAATGCCTACTTCTCTCCTCAAATGTTTTCAGGATCATCTTGTAGTGCACGGTTCAGCTGGAAAATGAGAAAGTTTGTGACCCAGGAGCCATGTTGAGATCAGGTTGAGACGGCTTGAAGGAAGGCCAAGGCCTATATAAAGGAGGCTGGCTCACGCGTCATATCTCCGGGAGGATAACACATGCACAGTAAAATCTCGCCTGAACTCGCCGAAATCGAGCCAATCGCAACGCAGGACCGCAGCTTCTGTTACACTGCGCATGTGTTATACCCCATACCCCAAGACCCATGTCCGCCCATGACCCAGCCTCCTTTTCATAGGCCTTGAGGAACGCTCTCTCTCTGAAATAACCTGTGATTGGTCAAAGTCTCCCATCACAGGCTAGATTTTCTAAAGCCTGAAAACAGCCGTGAGGAGGAGAAGAAGTCTAGTTTTCTCTCAGAACACTTGACTTACAATATGCTGAAAGGTTATCATGGAATTTTTACCAAATGATGCCAAAAATATACTGCCTACTGAAGCTTTAATAAAGTTCTGAGGACATTTTCCAGGGACTTTTTAACCCGGGGGGGATAGGGGGAGGAGGGGTAGTACCTTCTAATAGTACCAAATCTTTCGGGGTGGAGCTTTCAGGGATGACTGTCGCTGATTGGTGAAACACACACAGCAATGCTGTTTCAACTCGTGTACCGCTTCATTCATAAAACAAGGTAGTACTCTAGTATCGATTTAGGACCATTTTAGGACGAGGGGAGAGCATTTCTCTTGTTGATATCTGATGACATTGAAAGTAAAGTTAGGCTCTGCTGTCGGCTTCCCGACTCATTTCAAAAAAGAGAGAGAAAAAGAAAGGGAGATTGAACTAGCTGAGGGGGTGCGGCGGTGCTGAGAATGACAGAAAAAAAAAATTATTTACTGATTATTTCATGGCGGTTACGTTCTAAAGCACATATAGATAACCATCAAACACTCAACATATGATTTACTGTGGAGACAGTCGGCTTCGTTTCATTTTCCAACTCTGCATTTCATTCATTCCATCCAACGTGCATCTATGAATACTATGCAGCAGCCCTCGTCCCATGTCATGTTGCTTTTTCATACGTCAGCAGACTTATTTTTCTAATCTTTACAGGTCTTTAGGTCACAGTGGAAACGCAGACAGCAATGGACTGAAGGAACGTTTTAGTCCTGGAACTAAATTTACCAAGAGCTTATTGGGTCGAAACCTGGCTGATGTAGACGTGATTTTGGATCAGCAGAGCGATACAAGTAAACATGAGATAAGCATTGGGGCTTAGTCCAGCTTCTGTAGGGGGGGTTCTGGGGGGATCCTCCCACGGGAATTATTTATGCCTCCATGCTGGCGACAGTCGTGGCCGGAGGCATTATGTTTTCGAGTTGTCCGTCCATCCAACCCATTCTCGTGAATGCGATATCTCAGGAATGCCTGGAGGGAATTTCTTCAAATTTGGCACAAATTACCACTGCAGGGTGAACTGATTAGACGCCGGTGGTCAAAGGTCAAAGTCTCTGTGACCTCAAGTCAGTCCCATTCTTGTGAACGTGTTATCTCAGGAACGCCTGGAGTGAATTTCTTCAAATTTGGCATAAACTTTCACTTGGGCTCAAGAATGAAGGCTGATTAGATTTTGGTAGTCAAAGGTCACCTCACAAAACACGTTATTTTGGCATTAACTCAAGAATTCATATGCTAATTATGACAATTTCACACAAATGTCTAAAAGGATGAAATGTGGACAAAGTGATGATGTTTTGGACAGACAGTGATGTAAACTGTAACTTCATTGGTTGGCTGAGGAATACAAACGTGAGGCGGTAATTCTAGTTTTGGTAAACAAGCTCTTTTTTTATGCTTTTTTATGCACTCTGGCATCTTAATCACATTCAAAGTTGGCTATGTGTCTTTAAAGGGTAATAAAAAGATAAATGTGTACCCCAAAAATTAGGGATGCACCGATACCATTTTTTTACGTACTTACATTTGGGTACTCGCCGATACCGAGTACCGATACGAGTACCGATACCAGAACTTCTCTGTGCCAAAAGACCCTCGTTAACAGCTAGCTGGAGGGTTTGAGAGACACACGGCAGGCTGGGGAGTCCCGCATACGAGGCGGTGTGCTGCGACCGGCTCTAGGTTGGCTTGGATAGGCTCGGGGTGAAGGTGGCTTGCGGCTGCAGCTTTACAGCGCTCCCTGCCCGGACCTCGCCGCACAGTGGACAAACCGCGGACTCTCTCCCCACCGAGGCTGCCCCCCTTGTGACTGTCAACCGCGTCATGCCGCCAGATCTGGGCTCGGCCCACGTAAAAGGCACCAAGGGTCTGCGGCGATGTCGGCAACCCACCCGACCCGTCTTGAAACACGGACCAAGGATTCTAACGCACACGCGAGTCAGAGGGTGCAAGCAAAACCCCGTGGTGCAATGAAAGTGAGGGCCGGTGCACGCCAACTGAGGTGGGATCCTGGCCCAGCGGCCCGGCGCACCAACGTAAAGTGGTATCGGTGCAGTTGTATCGGAGCCGTTTTGCAAGTACAAGTACGAGTATGAGTACAGGAGCCCAGTATCGGTATCGGTGCATCCCTACCAAAAACGGTTGTTTATTTTCCAGATTAACTCTGCCATGTCGGACAACACCGTGGCAGCGACCTGTCAATCACAATGTAGCCCCGCCCTAAAGCGTTCCCTGCTTTATGGTCTATTTAACTCTAAATTGGACCATCATTTACTAAATGAACATCATGCTGTATTGAAGAAGACTTGAAACTAGAGATTGAGACCATAAAGTCATGTTTACAATGTTTACTGAGGTAATAAATCAAGAGAGAAGTAGGCTCATTTTTCTCATAGACTTCTATACAATGTGTGTCTGTATTCTTCTAGATTTTTTTAACTGCCATTCCGTCCTGACATTTGCACCAAAAAGAGTTCTGGCCCATTCAACCCCTGACTATAAACCTTTGTACATAAACTGGGATTTACTAGTTTAAGTTGCTGAAAATGTAGATGAGCTAAACATGATCAATTGTGAGGGGGGAATGAACCAGCTACTGTTTCTCTTTCTCCTTATCCCAATTTTTAAATTTGTTTTATTTCAAGAGGTTGTAGCTAAGAAATATTGTAGATGACAAGTGCATTTATTTTGCTACAGTCTTTTTTTCATTTCTTTCAATGCAACCTTTCCTCCAATGAACTGAAAAGATTGAATGATTGGCCAGAAATATCAAGGAATGTGCATCCTTTGACTTTGCGGCACTGATCATGAGCAAGCTGTACTGACAGTGCGAAAAGAACGGTGAACTACAAAGTCCAAAATGGAGGCCATCGAAGCATGGAACACAAACTGATTCAAAAAATAAGAATAGTTTTCAAATGGTTTGAAGACAGGAGACGATGGTACAAATCTTTTTTGAATAAACTGTGTGAGCTTACTGTCCCGTTAGTAACTTAGTGACGTAAAGCTTCTAGGATAAAATATTTCAAGTGTCTCTTTCTGGTATGACCAGATTTAGTTTCTGATGGTTACAAATTTCAAACAAGCATCTGATAATGATGCTGATATTGTAGTATGTAACGTAATGTATGTATGTAATAATTATGCACTTGGCACGACTTCCAACAACGTATTTTTTGTGCGTTTTCCTACGAATGTCCAGCAACACGTGACACACTTGTCAATTTCTGCTCCAGTCTTCAAAATAAAACTTCTTAGTTAGGTTTAGGAATAGATTTACTTGGTTAGGTTTAGGCAACAAAACGTCTTAGTTAGGCTTTGGAAAAGATCGCGGTTTAGGTTAAAATAACACCGGAAGTGACGTAACTTAAGTACGGAAGTGACGTGACAAACACTACTTAGGTAGCTTTCGGAAAAGATCGTAGTTTGCTGTGTGACAGGGCCCCTGTGGTGTTGAGGCAGCAAAACTACACGGTGAGGTTTAGGAAAAGATCGCGGTTTGGGTTAAAACAACTATGGAAGTGGCGTCACTTAAGTACGGAAGTTACGTGACAAATAAGTCAACACTGATTTCTGTGTTTCACATGGGACACGAACAGCGGTCTCCTGAATGTAAGCTTGGTGTTTTTAGACCCACCCTGACTTCCTCTCTACAGTTAGCGCTCTTTATACTTCGTCACCCTTCCTGGATTACGTGGGATATATTCAAATTATAGTGCATTACTGTTCGTAGGTAGAGCTACGAACACTGTATGTGAACTGCCTGCACTTACGATCATCATCATCATCAACATCAACATATTCTTCATTATCAAAAACATTATTCTTGGTAGTAATCATAATAATACGCTATGAATCCTACAAATTCCTAGAAAAATGGGAAGAACGTTATCCTCAACTTTGTCACGAGGCCAACTGACCAAAAAAGAACAACCCATTAGTTCAACCTAACGTGTGTGTCAGTGTGTGCAGTTGTCATGGATCTTGTGTATGTCTGTTCAAATTGAGCAATCCCCTCACTCTTCACTTCCTCTCTCCCGCTCCATTCAAGTAACGGCGACATCAGGCCAAAAGAAACAGACTGAGGAGCTGGACGCTCGTCGTTGGCTTCTCTCCGTTTCTTGATTTCTCTCCCTCCCTTTTTGCCTCTCCTTCTTCCCTTCTTCGCCCTCCGTCTCTTGTTTCACTATCAAAACACACATTCGCTCACACACACACACACACACAAACAAACACCTGCACATGCATGCGCTGTACCAGAGGGAGATGATGAATACCCTATGTGGATGGGCTGGATTAAAAACAACATTAATGAGAAAGCTCTAATTGCCGTCATTTATCAGCCTGTCCAGAGTTGAACTCTGAGGCTTACAGATCAGATACAAATCAGACCGACTCCCATACTGTGAGGAAAGAGACTGAGTGAGTGAGGGAGAGAGTGAGAGAATGAGAGAGTGAGAGACAATATTTTCCATATTGTGGACATATCTTTTGTACTTCAGTCAGTACCACTTTAGTCACAGAAAACTTTATTTCCATTTTTAGTAATATATATACAGTATATTTGGCGGTATGGCTCTGCTCTGGGACCTCCCTGCCCATCCACGCGCATACGTGGATCCACGTGCCTACGTGGTAGCATAAGGCCAGGAGAGCACACCTCCTTGACCCTCCATATGAATACATGGAAACCCAAAGGCAGGGAGAGCAGCAGCAAAGACCCCCTTGGGTTCAGAACAGAGCCGGCATCAATGACAACAGAAATGACATTGATTAAGTCAGAAACAGTATTAAAAGGAGGTGGTGGGGTGGAGGTGGATTGCGAGCGGCTTGTAAGAGGAAGCAGCAAAGGCAGGCAGGCTGAGCAGCTTAAATAAGGCGCCCTTTATGAAATTTGCCAATAAATGCATAGAAGGGAATCAGTTGATCCATCAGCTGGTTGGGCTGGCTTAAGATCAGCTGCTATCAGCTGATAGCGTTCATATGAGCAGAGCTTGACTTCATGGCCTGTTACGCTCAATATGTATATAATATTACCATTTGAACCTTTTTTTTCTTTTTCTTCACAAGATAAGCCCTTTGGGATGTATCATCTTGTTTTTACAAAGCTCTTCCCAATTATTTACATACTGTGGCTGCTGCACACCAATAATAATAATGATAATAATGCACAGGAAGAAAAAAAACATAAAAGGAAAAAGTAATAATTACGCCCGGGAAACACGGGGAACGTCAGGAGCGTGTGGCGTGGTAGCTGCATTTCATTTCAATATAAATATAATTTCTATAAATATAATTTAAATAATAATCTAAAATAAGTTTTTATTTTCATCTCCGTAACATATTCTACAGATGTCTAGACATTGAAACTGTAGTAATGTAGCTGATATGATGTTAATATACAGTCCATAGATCACCTTCACTGTCTGTTGCTGCTGTGAACCGCGCGGCATGCGTCAAAAATAGGTGAGACCTCGCATCTCTAGAAGAGACGCAGCCGAACCATGCGTGAGACGGGTGTCTCGCGCGGGCAGTGTGGCTGCTCTACCCTGTTAACACGGACGCTGAAATAAAAAACAACACGTAACGCAGCCGCCACGCGCTCCTGACGTTCCCTGTGTGTCCCGGGCTTTAGACAAAATAAAAAAGACTCAAGGTCCACTTGCTGGCGTTTTTCAGAACTTTCAACTCAAAACTCCAGCTTCAAACCAACTTCAAATTTGCTTAAACTCCAATGGCGTACTAAGATACAGTTAGTTTCCGAGCTCAAGAACTTTCATGCTTAACAAAACCATCACAACAGTAATTCATAAAAATAAAATACGAGCATTAAAAGTAAGACTAACTTGATTTTAAATATGAGTTTTAATTCAAGACATCATAAAGGGGCGATTGTAGGTAAAAAAGAAAAAAAAAGAATTATGGAGCTGAGGGAAGGGGGTAATATTCAGAGAAAAAAAATGAATTTCCAAGATTAAATTTTAAATTATACATGAAAAAAATAGGATATTCTCTGGGATTAAGGTGGCAAATTTACAAGAAAAAAAACTTTTGCGAGATTATAAAGTAATAAATTTATGAGAAAATTGGAAAAATAGTGGAGGAAAAAACTGTGGTAATGAAAAGTTGTGTTTTTTTTTAAGGAGCCATTGTTTAACACTGCGGTAATGGGATGTTGTGTGCAAAATATATTACATTGTAGCGAATTCTCCATCCATTCATGGATATTTCTCTGAATATTACCACCCTCCGTGGCTCCGTAATTATTATTTTTTTTTTTTACCTACAATGGCCCTAATAAAGTGGTGCAGGGATGAGTCCTAAAACTCTGCAACAAATTTACATTCAGCACTTCCAGTTAGGAGCCTCATAAAAATCACAATAATGAAATGGGAATCTGCACAACTGCCAACGGCAAATGACACAACTTGGCATAATCATGAAATATGTAGCAATAGTTGGGTGACAAGTTTTTTCCTGACATTAAAACAATGCTCAGACCTTGGTTTACTTTTTTATATTTGAATATACATTTAAACTATTAGATTTATTTCTCATTAAGGAGCATTTTGTTGGCAAGAAACCAGCCCTGTATCAACGCCATTAAGAAATCTTCCTTCTTGAAATGTATTGAAGGGTGTCCGGGGCGTGGGAACTTAGTTGAGGCTGTGAGGGAACACCTTGCTTGAAATTTGCATACAAGAGGATTGCATTATGTGGGGTGTGTGTGTCTCCCCGTGCCGGGCGTGTCCAACATGGCGTGCATATACTGAGACACACCTTGTCACCATTGTTTTTATTCTTTTAGATAGACAATGTCATGGAAATCAATCAATCAAAAAGACATGTGATTATAATTATAGATTCACTCTGCCACAGTTAAAGTGCCTGTCACGCTTATACTGTCATGGCGATTGACCTTCTCATAATATAAACAAGCCCGTCTTTGTTTAGCGAGTGATGTCATTCCTACCAAGATTATGTTCTGTGGGAAACTTCTCAAGGTAACGAAGTGCTACATTTTCATACCACACGGATCCCAAAGGGAGGTGATTAGAGACTTGATCGGACTGCAATCGGATAGTGCTTGTCCACATGAAAGTACAGGTGTAAGACGGATTGTGATCTGATCGGCTAAACCACCTCCAGAGGTGGTCAGGGGTGCATTATGACCACGTCGAACACAAGTTTGACCACTATGTGGGCGGAAATATGTACTTTCCTGAGTATCATGTTTTGGGCCCTGAAGCTTCGGTTGTGTCTATGTGTGTGTGGGTGATGTCCGCCATTTGGTAATGCCCAGTTTAGTGTGTTAGAAATACTAACATTGATTACATTTTTGACCAGATGATGGCGCTAAGTGAAAGGTCAAGGGATCAAAGTTAAAGTTATTACACTTCATCCTCTGAATGAGCTTAGTTTAGTTAGTTTAGTTTCTACCAATCCAAGCTGTAGAAGTGATCCACATGTGAGTCATCTAACATTGTCTATGGAAAACATGAATGGGGACTTGTTCTTCTGGGACCTGGGGTGCGCAAAATAACTCCACCCTCTTCGAAACTCTACAGTTGTCAATATCTCAATAAAAAACAAAAATATCAACCTGTTGCTGGTGCTGGAGAAACATTTTTGGGGTTACAAAGACATCCTCTAGGGACTTTGAATATCTGTATTATTAAATTTCATTGCAAATCCATCACATAGTGGTCAAGATATTTCAATCAGGGGATCACTGAAGTTGTCAGGATACAACCTCTGGGATTCATGAATGTCTGTACAACATTTCATGGGAATCCATCCAATAGTTGTTGAGATGTTTCAGTCTGGACTGAAGTGAACTGACTTCCCGAGAGCTATGTTGTTATTATAGCTAAAAAAGCATGTCGGCTGAAGTTAGGGAAAGATTGTGGTTCTGGTTAAATGTCTTGTGCTTCATATCACCTTTGACTTTTTCCTTTTTTTTCTAACCTTAACCGAGTGCTGTCAAATTAGTCTATTAATGTCTACTGCTTGCATCAATGGAAAAGAAATTCTGGATGGCGGGTTTCACCCGGAAAGTGCTTGAGCCCCGTTACAATGTGCCTTCCAGTACAATTTTACCCAGTCCATTGTGCGTGCTTGTATAAGCACGAAATTCGGATGCAATCCACATAATATTGAACCGGGAAGTATAGAGAGTGGCAAACGCTTTATTTGTCGCATAATTTTGGTACTAAGGTACTACTTAAGTTACAGCACTTCTTGAGTTATTTTAACCCAAACTGCGATCTTTTCCTAAAGCTAACAGTAGTTTTTGTCACGTAAATTCCATACTTAATTTACATCACTTCCAGTGTTATTTAAACCCAAACCACCATATTTTCCTAAACCTAGCGAAGTAGTTTGTCACCTAAACCTAACCACGTCGATCTATTCCTAAACCTAACTAAGTAGTTTTATTTTTGATAAGACTGGAGCGTCAATTGATACGTGTGTCACGTGTTGCTGGACATTAGTTGGAAAACACACGGAAAATACTTTGCGGAAAGTCGTGCTGAGCATCCCGGAAAAAGAAGTGACTATTTCATGAACTGCCGTGAGCCTGTCTTGGTGTAAACAAGCATAAGCGACAGCCTAGGTCAGAGTCTTATTGCTGCTGTCTTGGCCAGGCCTCCCTTGGAAAATACATTTTCTAATCTTAATGGGATTTACCTGGTTAACTCAGGGTTTATTACTACTACTGATAATAATAAGTCACGAATTTCCCTTTTTTTCCTGTGACGCTCAACACGACTTTCAACGACGTATTTCTTGTGCGTTTTCCTACGAATGTCAAGCAACTCGTGTCAATTTCTGCTACAGTCTTTTCAAAATACAACTGCTTAGATAGGTTTAGGAATAGATTGATTTGGTTAAGTTTAGGCAACAAAACTACTTTGCTAGGTTTAGGAAAAATTTGCGGTTTGGGTTAAAATAATGCCGGATGTGCTGTAACTCATGTACAATAAATTAGGTGATAAATATATCAACTTTGACTTGTGGTTTCACAGGGGACACAAACACCGGTCTCCTAGGCAAAAGTCCTGTGTTGTTTTCTGACCCACCCATCCACCCTCGCCTCCTCCATGCATGGCGTTCGCTGCACTTTATACTTCCTGGTTAACAATTACATGGATTTACATAAGAACTGATTTTGTGCCGACCATCCTGAAAAAAATGTAAAATTCGTGTCTACGTACAATACATTAAATGTTGTGACTATTTCTAGAACTGCTGTGTGACTGGGCTGCAAATTCAGATGTCGATGATCAAGGTTCAACAACAAATTTTTTGTGAATTAATTAATTCATTCATTCATATGTGAACATTTTTGCAAATATGTGCACTTGCAAGAGTGTGTGTCAGTGATGTTTTTGTGTGTCAGTGAGAAACTTTGTGAAAGCAGTTACCTTTTAAATCAAAGTAAAGGGTGGGTAGACAGGGGACAAGACTCGGCCTGCCTGCTGACTAACAGTCAGGATAGCCAGTCATCTAGCTGCTTTTCTTAATATGACTCTTATTATTTTATATACTTAAACATAAAAGAGGACCAACGTGAGGTAAAAAAATCAACTACAACAGCAGTTCTCATCATTCTCATTGCCAAGTGCAAGAAAGGTAGGCCTACTGGATTTGTCTTGATACAGCTGCAGAAAACATACTGATGTATGAGGTTATATAGGTTAATTATTATGAGAATATGGCAATTTGGATAATTGTTTATAAACTGCATATGTTTATGTTTGAGAGTGCATGCGTGTGTATATAGGTATGTGTGTATGTATGTATATACAGTATATATATATGTGTGTATATGTGTATGTATGTGTCTGGTATATGTGTATGCATATGTTTATATGTGTGTATGAGATAAAGTTTATAAATTAATGGATTAGTATTGGAGAAGGGGTAGTAATAAATCAATATATTCCTACTCTGTTTTTATCTTTTATTTTGTTTTTACATGTTCGCAATGAAATATACACAAACAAACAAACAATTTTTGTCAGTTGCTCTACCTTATTAAAATAGTACAATGGATTTATTCTGTTTTAATGGTCAGACAATGTAATGTTATGTATGCTTAGATAGGAAATCAGTTATTCTGTGGAAACTACATTTGGCTAAAAATCTAGTTTATTTTGTGTGGAAACGTTGGCTTAATTTATGACAGTTTTAAAAAGTTTAAAAATGTCCCTGTGACTGTTATACTATTATATATTATGTCATTAGATTATTATTACTCAAACACTAACGTAAGAGCAGGATTTTACTGTTGTATTTCATTTGTAGTTAGTTGGAGTGGAGCTATTTTTTTAAACAATTAGGACTACAAGTATGATTATTTTCATTATGGATTAATCTGCTGATTATTTTCTAAATTAATGAATTGATTTGTTTGGTTTGTAAAATTTCAATAAATGCCCCAGAGCCCCAAGTGACACATTCACAATGATTGTTTTGAACCTCAAAATTATTTAAAAAATAAAAGCAGTGAGTCCTCACATTTGAGAAGCTGGAAGAACAAAAATCCAACATAAGCAGTATTAATATACACACCTTCTGGAGTTTATACAAAAATATTTTCTTGTCAATATTTGTGTAAATGGCATTGGTTATATACACTGTAAAAAACGAAACTTGACAAAATCCAAAATTTCAAGGGAACTTTCTCCTTTGAAAAGAAAAACCTCTCGACTGTCACGTAACTGCAGAAGTAAATTAGTCATAAACTGAGTCAATTTTATAGCAGGCTTTGACTACTGTCTGTTGGGAACACTGTGCACAAACAGATTTTGTCATGAGTATATTTAACCTCCGTACCGTGTCTGGCCGAACAACGCCCCCTAGCTGTGATAGCGTTCGCACGAAAAAGTGTATAAATGCCACGATAATGCGCACGCAGTTAGTGTGCAATAAGTACGCCTTTATTGATTTTCGCATGTTATTTGTACGCCATGTATCCTGTACTGACTGTAATGTAAGCGCATCCGCGTACAATTGCCACGGTAAGAGTTAATGACGTCGTCCAATAAGCGAGAAAGACTTGTTATGGTGGGCGGGGTGGGAGGTGTATGGGTCCAACAAACACCAGACTTTTAACCAGTTTTTGAGTGTTTATTGACGTTTGTGACGTGTGTTCGGTAGTTGGGTTATGTTGTTTCCGTGCATATTTTACTTACTTTACTTATTCTAAGCCCAACCATATTTTCCCTTACCCTAACTAAGCGGTTTTCTTGTCTGAACCTAAGTTAGTCATTTTCTTGCCTAAACCTAACTGTGGACGTTTGCGCGGAGTGCAAATGACACGCAAAAAGTGGTGTACAAATGACACGTGAAAAGGCTAAATTGCGTACTCGCGACAAGAAGAATGTCGTGGTATTTACACGCCTTCCCGTGAGACTGGGTTGGATATAATCACAACATATTACGGCCTGTCGTCAGCTATTGCTTTTTATTAAACGGGCATGAAGTATGGCAGTATGAAGTTATAGATGCAATATAAATAGTTTTTATGAATAAATTATATTGATCACAATAAAATAGGCGCTTCTGCCTGCACATACCGAAGCGGTTGCTAGAATGGTGGTTGCTATGGAACATACAACAACACGGGTTAGCTTTATGTTGATTTTAGTATTCGGCTAGTTATTTACATAATTGTGTGTTGCCATTTATTGCGCAACCACTGAAAAACTGTCCAGCGTCAGTAGGATGACGTCAATAACTGCTTGTACTAGGCTTGCCTTTTTTTTGTTAGGTGGAGGTGTGTTGCTTGGCGTGGCGAGGATGTTGCTCCACTACCTATAGTGCCCAAGTTTCGTTTGCCAATCGTGTCAAGACCAGCATCAGACAGTTTCTGAATCGTGGCACTGCGGGGGCGGTAATTGATGAATTTCTGCTGCGTTCCTGCTTCTTTGCATATTCTGGTCAACATTGTGGAACCTCGTCTTTACGTAGCGCTGCATGTAGTTTAGCAGCTGGATTTTTTTTTCTGGAGATGGGCACAGCTCAATCTACTCCTCCATAGAAGTTGACCTTAAATGTGTCCATTTGTAGCGGGATTTGGCAACTTGCTTTGTTGTTACTTTGTATCTGTAACCTGTGCCGTGTTGGCGGAAGTGACCTCCCGTGACTCTGTCGCTAAGCAACCATTAATGATGATGATGATTTTTATTCTCAGGCGTGGAGTGATACTAAAAGTGGGAAGGTTAGACACGTCATAGCAGTTGTATGTGGGAATTATATCACCATCCCGGTCTCATGGGAAGGCGTATAAAAACCACATCAATACACGGACATTCCGCGAGTACGCATTTTAGCCTTTTCACGTGTCATTTGTACGCCATGCAAGCGTCCGCAGCAGAAAAAACTTTCATGGTTGGACTTAAAATAAGTATGTAAACTAAGTAAAACCCGTATGGAAACAACATAACACAACTACAGAAAACATGTCACAAATGTCAATAAAAAACGTGACAATGGTCACGTGGCAAATATCACTAACGTAACTTACAAAACAAAACACGGGTCTCGAACACAGGTCTCCTGGCTACAAGTCCGGTGTTTGTTGGACCCGCCCACCATAAGTGGTCTTTCTCACTTTTTATACTACGTGACTAACTCTTACCGTAGCATTTATACGTTTACGTTTCTATTGCAGTCAGTACAGGGTACACGGCGTACAAATGACACGTGGAAATCAAAAAGTAATTATTGTACACTAAACGCCTTGTGCGTTATCGTTGCATTTATATGCCTTTTCCTGCGAACGGGCTGATAGTACAGCTATGAACCAGTCAGATTGCTTGATTTGAGCTACCCGTTTTACAATTTAATCTGCCCAATTTGTCGCAAGAAAATCAAATTAGTTGTGGCAAATAACTTGCAATACTTTGATTAAGATTAAAGCAAAGTATTTTCAAGTTTTCCTTTTTACAGTGTTGCAGCGGGGTTGGAAGGGTTCTCCGTAACTGGCCGTGTGATGCTTGGAAACATCCTTTTTTTTTTAGCTCAAGGTCATGTTTGAACACCTTAATCCTCAGCATCTCTCCGGTAATCTCAGCTCTCTTTCTCTAATCTCTTAATTCAGCTCTTTACACAGAGAGTGAGAGACAGAGAAAGAGAGAGAGGATTTCGTCTTTTACTCCCTCAAGCTCTTTTGCTCTCTTCTTTGACTCCTCTCCTCTCTCATCCCCTCTGTGTCACAGGGAAACTGGGTGTGGGAAATAAATGTCAATCATTCTACATGTTTACCTGATCCATCCGTATTCAGTTGGTCACAGTGAATGCAAATTAGATTCTATTTTCAGGTTTTTTAATATTAAGAGAGATAGAGAGGATGGCAAGCTCAAGAGCTGCATCATTAGCCCTTTTCATTGACACTAACAAATACATTAATATAAATACCATATAAACAGCCCTGGAGATGCACAACAGCTCTTTGTAAACATATTAACACTTTACATTTAGTGTATCTAATACAGATAGTGTATCTAATACAGATAGCTTTATGCCCTGGGTTTTGGGATATTTACTGTCATGCTGCTCAAAACAATTAAAAAATGACAGTGTAGATAGATGTACTTTATCGATCCCAAATTGGGAAATTATTGGAATAAATATTATTTTTAATTTAAAAAAAATAAACTGTAGTTTTCCAGAAACAATATTTCACAGAGCCTAACAGTTAACAGTTTTAACATTTGTTTTTTTTGGTAAAAAGTAGTTCCAGTGGTGCATGTTGACAGTGATGTCGATGAATTATCAGGAGCAAGGATTTTCACAATCTGACACTAGACCCCCGCCAGACAAAATTGAGGCAACTGAGTTTTATATTTCTCTTTACATTTTTTGATTAATATTCACATGATGTAGCGCTGTCCCAAACAACTGTAGTGTTTGCTTGCTGTGCAGGTCCACACTCGCTCAGAGGCACATTGACACAAATTTATTTCACAAAATTAAGTTATTTTCAGTGGTCAGTACGGAAGCCCTGAGAGACAAGTGGGAACAAATTCTAGAGATTCATTTTGGAAGTCTGACCTAAATTATTTTCTCTTTTATGTTTATGACCTGTTTTCACAAATTGAAAAAAAATAACTTAGAAATATTGATCCTGGTAAAACTATTTTTTTTTTACCAGACATAACTTTTTTTTCCCCACAGATACATTTTTTTTAACCCCCTGCGACCCACAATAGACCCGTTTCAGTCTTTTTTTAGGGGGAGATAGCAGGTCAACAGTAGATGTCACATAGAATTGGTATACATCATCTGAAAGCTGGAAACCTGAAGATTAATTTAAAATGTTGCTCAGCACTGAGTGTCAAGTTGTTCTAGTCATAAATCAGAAATAAACATGAATTTAATTAATTGATTAATTAATTAATTGATCAGAATAAATTGTTAAAAGTGTATAACTGCTTAGAAGATTATGTTGGAAGTATGTGATGGCCATCCCCATGCTCTGTTATGTCTCCTAAGTTGTTGCAGCAATTTCTGGGGTTGATACCATTTGTTACACAGATTTGGTGCTAAATTTAACCATTTTTTTTACCAATCCAGAATTAATAAAAATTATCAATAATCCCTCCAAAATACCACATTAAGACACCAAGACCTTGAGGAACACCATAGAAAAAGCCATGCTGTGATTTAGGATCAAAAACTTTTGACAGAGATTTCTGCAAGAATTACATTTTTGACGATTGGATGGCGAGCACTTCTGTTCTGGAATCTGCTCAGAAACCTCCTTATTGTCAATCTAGCTAGGAAAGCCATCCATCCTCTGAATGCTCTAGGTCTCTAGTTTGATCCATCCATCCTCTGAATGCTCTAGGTCTCTAGTTTGTGGCTGTAAAGTTTCATGAGGCTGTGATTATGGCTACTATGAGGACTAACATCATCACACAAGAATACAATTGGGCTAATTCCACAAGAGTCTCAGCTTTACAGTCATATCCAATTTATGTAAGACTTTTGCAGTATGCAGAAATATTCAAACACACCATTTTAGAATAAGCAAAAATAACACATTTATACTTTATTCAAAAAACAATTTAGATCAGACGTTTTCTCACTTGTCTCTCATGGCTTCCGTAGTTCAGTTATGTATATATTTTTTTTCTTCTTCAGTTCTTTGGATTCTTTTCAGGGATTCAAATCCACAACCTCGGGTTGCAGACCAAAAAACTAATTTCAAGGGTAGTCAGTTAAAACGGGGGTTGTGTAATGTAGAAAAAAAAAAATCAACATACAGTTTTGATGTATCGCTATATAAATAAACATGAGCTTAATGGCCACTGTGCCTCATTAGCTGGTTGCTGTTTACATATGATGCTGGTTAATGTATTGGCTGACCACCCAGATGGAACACACACACACACACACACACACACACACACACACACACACACACACACACACACACAGCTGTGTACTTCTACCTTTGTGAGGTAATGCATTCCCTAGTCCCTTACCCTAGCCTTAACCATCACAACTAAATGCCTGAACCCAACCCTTACACTAACCCTAACCCTAACCTAAACCTAATTCTAACCAAGTTTGAACCCTCAAACAGGCCTTTGAAGGTCTGTCCCAAAGAGAGGACCAGCCAAAATGTCCTTTTCCAAAACTGTCCTCACTCTGAAGGTCTAAAACTCAAATTGGTCCTCACGAAGATAGCTGTACAAGAACACACACACACACACACACCTCCTTGCCATAAAGTCAGCAGACCAGAACTACACTGTAGAATCAAGATCCAATCTGAGAGTACAGGGTTGATGTGGCGCGCTGATCCTGCTGCCTACAGCTCAGTGTGTGTGTGTGTGTGTGTGTGTGTGCGACAGAGTGAGAGTGTGTCCCTCATGTGTCACTATAGTAAGAATCTAAACATACTGTGATCTAATGCTAGTAAATCAACATTTGTGTTTTTATTGGCATTTTTTCCTGCAAAGTGAGACTGGAGAGCAGCGGCCTGTTCCAAATATTGGGCTTAATAAAATCTGACCTCTGAGATGACTAACCACGACAAAAGTTTTTGGTTTCAGTGCAGCCGATCAGAGTTTGTTCAATCAACTCTGACTGATGTGCGTCATCAACGAAGCTACAGTGTGATTCATCATAGCAACGGATAAATAAAAGGCAGAGCCTCCATTTTACGAGGAGCTATAAATATTACAGTAATAATTACCTGTGCGGCCTATGTGAATATATCCACAAACAAGACTAGCTGGGAATTCCCATCGGAAGCGAGACGTAAGCGAGATGTGAGTCTTGAAGCGAAAAAAAAGTATTCAGTGTGAATTGATACATTAAATAAAACGGAAGCGTGTCTGTTCCGTGAGTTGTACAAGTGACAGACATGAAAAACGCTTCTAGAAACGCTTTCAGTGTGGACTGTCTGTATCTTTGAACTAAATGCTAACACTAGCATGCTAACATGCTCACAATGACAAAAGAGTGCTACAGAAATGAGTCCTAAAACCTGGAAATGAGTTAGCATTTTAGCACTTCTGGTTCCCTCGTCTGGAAGTCAATGGGTTCTTTGAATGGGTTTTTAGTTAGATGCCTGAAATAAGGTCTGTGGTTAACACAAATTGAAGAGATTTTAACGCTTTGTTCTACAACATAAAATACATCAATATGTCTTAAAGTTCCCGTATCATGCTCATTTTCAGGTGCTAGCACAAACAAAAAGATTTGGCCTAAAAAATCCGTCATCCTGGAGCACTCTGTGTTAACAGGCTGACATGCCTTATTTGCATAAGGTGTTGAAGAATATGTTGAAATGCATGGCATTCACACACTAAAATGCCCTCAACATTAACTATAAGGAACAAACTTACAACTAATTGAATTTGACTGTTCACCTGTGCAAGAACAACGTCGTCCCCTCTCATCGAGGTTGATGCCTGATGTGGTTTCCTATCCAAGATGAGCAGAACACAGCAGTAATAAGGATGAGTTGATACAGATACAGACAGCTCAGACAAACAGCTTTAAATTACATAAATAAACATCTACATAGCATTAATGCAAGAACAAATTGAATGTACTGATATCAAATTGAATGATTGATATCATAGACTGCAAGCTTCCTTTGCAGAGCAAAAACCTAGTAAGCCCATGTTACTGGAACTCCACTTAGATGACTACTTGACTTGAAAAAAGGAGTCAATCGTCTTCTACCTTTTCCTCTTGTGCATCTTCCTCGTATCTTGTATAACAAAGAGAACAATGAAAATATTGAACAATGTCAAACTTCAATCGGAAATTGATCGAAATTAGCTCCGATCTCGACCGCCAAAATCGCAATGTGGACGTTGATTGTCATTTTAGAGTGTCTGAATAAGCCTGCTTTCTTCAGTGATGTAAAAAATGAATTCCGGTAAATAAAAATAGACGAACAATGTAACAAAAGAGTGAATGGATTTTTCATCTCACAGCAGTAGCAAACAAAGCAGAGCTTTTTTATTCCCATGACGTAAACACTGGTGTCCATACCTTGCCAAAGTCTCACACCAACTATCACCCCCCAACACACACACACTGGCATGCAGAGGCAGACATATCGGCTGTTCCAACCTCTGCTCTCTTCACAAACAACTGTTGTTGATTTTTCTGTGTCTGTGATATTGTTCTCCCGCAGCTCTAACGGGGTGTGTGTGTGTGTGTGTGTGTGTGTGTGTGTGTGTGTGTGTCTGTGGTCGTTGCTGGCGCAGCGGGTCAGCAGTGGAAAAGAGCTGGGGGGAAATTTTGACACCTCTCCTGACCGTAAAGAGGCTGTGAAACCTGGAAGCCTCTACCTCCCTCCTGAGGTTACAAGGAGTTTGTCTGTAGTCTCTTAAAGGGTCGGTACACCCAAATTACAAAAACAAATTCTCACTTACCTCCAGAGGAATCGAGCCATGCAGATGGTTATATGTGCCCAGGGTTAGAGAAACCGCATGTGGAACAACTGAAACACAATAGAATCAGAATAGAGCTTGTTTTTCTCTTGAGGACAGGAGAGGCATGTTGCCATCCATTATGTTACGTCTGAGCCTGGCTGTGGAGAAGATATCCTTTATTCTCATGCTGCTCACTCCACCATATCAATTACTCTTCCCATGTTACACATCGACCGTATGTAAGAAGTAGACTTAGTCACCGAGACGTCACTCACATTTTGAAGCCTTGAGTTCGGCTGTTGCCATGTTAGGATTTGGCCGCCGCCATCTTGGTTTTTTGCCGTCGCCATGTTGGTTGTTGACTGTTGCCATCTTGGTTTTTGTTGTCACCATCTTGGTTCTTGGCTGTCGCCATCTTGGTATTAGCCTGTAGCCATCTTGGTTTTTAGCCGTCACCATGTTGGTATATGGCGCGAGCCATCTTGGCTTTTGGTCGTCACTATCTTGGTCTTTGGCCATCGCCATCTTGTTTTTTTGCAACCAGATGTGACACAAGAGGGTGGAGCTAAGTACAACCAAATGCTCAATAAGACATTTTTAGGTGACCAAAAAGGTTACAATTAACTTTCATGAACTGAAAACACACTGTGAAAGGGTTAATGTTCCAAAACAAAAACACAGACAACTCCCAGACTAGGCAACACTGTGGTAGCGACCTGTCAATCACAAGGTAGCCACGCCCTAAAGCATCCCCTGCTTTATGGTCTATCTGACTCTAAATGGGACCATGATTTACTAAATGAACATCATGCTGTATTGAAGAAGACTTGAAACTAGAGATTGAGACCATAAAGTCATGTTTACAATGTTGACTGAGGTAATAAATCAAGAGAGAAGCGGGAGGTGAAGAGCTCAGCACCCGGCAGCAGCGGCTACTCCACCGGCCAGAAGCAGAGCTTCGCCTCGCTGCTCCGCCATTCCCTGCTGGGAGCCAACACCGACACATGCTACTGGAAGCCCAGGCCATATTGCTGGGCCCGCTGGAGGGAAGGGCAGACGGGAAAACCAGATCCAGAACTGCGCGGGGCAGACAGTCAGACTCTGCTGCAGTAAAATGAGGTTTTCTAAAGGGATTCTGGTGCTCGGGAACACACCCCGCTTTTGTCCACAGGGACCGCCAAAATCAACACAAAATGAAAGGTCCTTGTAGTAGCTTCAAAAAATAAATAATTATAACCCAAACCACGATCTTTTCCTAAAGCGAACTAAGTAGTTTATTGCCTAAGCCTAACCAATTTCATGAACTGCTGTGAAACTGTTGGAAATATACAGGAGTTTGCCTCTCTCACGCTTCCTTTTGAGGAAGAGGAAAGAAGCAGCGGTGTGTTTAAGGTGTAATCTGTATTTGCGAGGTAGCACCACCTGTTGAAACAACTTAAAGTCTTATAGCACAGGCTTTGTTTTAGTGCCCTACTATATGGAAATATTCTCTTCTCTCATTATTTGAGGTTTGGTACGCAGACCAGGTTTATGTTGAGGCTTTAAAATTGTTTACATGTGTAATATTTGCAAAGAAACAGTAAATACTCAATCCTGGGTTTTAAGTTATATAAAATAATAATTTTTCATCTACACATCAGAGCCAACTTGAAGTTGTCACGCAAATCTATTATCGCTGATAGTCAATTCAACAGCTGGGGAAATCATTAGAAGCCATTGCCAGCGTGTCTATAGAGTAGAGCTGCATGTCTGTTAACGTACACTGCAGCAAACACAGAATATAAAACAGTAAGTAATAATCTTTGGGGTATTTTTTCTTAAAATCAGTGTTGGAAAGTGACATTTACTCAAGTACTGTAATATAATTAAGATTTTACATTAAAAAACAGAGCTGAGACGATTAGTCGATTGACAGAAAAAAAATCAGCAAATATTTTGTTAATTTATTTTTGCACAATTTAAGATTTCAATTTTAATAATCAATGAATCATTTAAGTCAGTGGTTCTCAATTTGGGGACCAATGGCACCAAAGATCACAGGGGGTGCGAGACGATTTCTCTGCTCTGAGGTTGTACTAAACTAACTAACTAAAATCATAATAACACTACTGGATAATTTATACAAAAATCTGTATATAAAACTATTTTAAACGGTTTTTTTGCTACTTAGTGGGCCATATTATATTTTAACCTGGTATTTGTGCTTAGTTGCAGATAAAGATCAAGCTACACTAATATTATTAGTATTATACTATTTGTAGAATTAGATTCCAGACTGGTTTCTGACTCGTGTGATACGAACATTTCCAATAACTCCAGAGCGTTGTAAAGTTCTAAAGTCAACATTTATTGAAAAAAAGATAGATGTAATCATTTCAGAAATCCACAACATGTTTTTATCTTATGAAATATTCTGCTTTGATCCATATCTGTTGGCATTTAGCCTTTCAGAAACCACATTTTTACTGCAGTCCAAAAATGTGCTCTCCCGCTTGCCACACACAAAGGGAGGCATGCAGTGACGAGTTATGTTCATGAAAGAAAGTTGATTTATTAAGACTTACTCATTTAATACACCAAGTCACTTTATTCAAATTGAGGATTTTGTTCGAGGATTTGTATTTTTTTTAGGGTGATGACGTCAGAAAATATGGGGAAGTGGGGAAGGTGGGGGCTCAGCTTTTTTTAGATACAAGTGGGGGGGCTTCAAGGAAAATAAGTTGGGAACCGCTGCATTTATCCAGCAAAAATGCCAAAAAAGGCTTTAGTTCCAGCTTCATCTTGGGTGTTAGAATATTTTTAGTATTTTGTAACATTTTATAGAATAAAATAAGCAGATTAATTGATAATAAAAAAAAGAGTTTCAGCCATAAAAAAACACCATCAAGTTTTAAATTATCCAATATTTCGCAAAAAATAGAGAGAATAGTACAAACAAATAAATAGAATTTTTTTAATGTATCCAATATTTTGCAAAGAAAGGGAGAGAGAATAGTCCAATAAATTAATAGAAATGTGTGTAACATCACTTAGTTTTTCTCCTTTTCTCCTTTTAATCATGTCCTGCAGAACAACTTTTACTTTTGATACACAAAAGCACATTTTGTTGATATGGACTTTGAATGCACGACTTTAACTTGTAATATATTATCTTTACATTGTTGTGATGGTACTTTAAGTTAAGTAAGGAATCTGAGCATTACTCCAAGGTAAAAATACACAGCCTGTATGTTTCACCCATGTGTGTTAAATGTCATTCCATATGCCCCGAGGTTGCATCTTTATGGTGTGATAGCTTCAACAATACTCCAGTAGAACCAGAACCTTTATTAATTATCCTCGTGTCTCTGACGCGTTACGAAGACTCACCACAGCCCAACAATTCCTGTCTTACTGCCTCATTGCAGCAAAAAAAAATTCTACCTATGTCATGGAAAGAAACAACCGTTCCTACCTCCAAGGTGTGGCTGTGTGATCTAACCAGTACACTACATTTGGAAAGGGTAGGATGTATCTTAAAGGGCAAGACTCCCACAGTATGACGTTCCTGAGGTGCAGCTATGCACGGTTTCATTTGATCTAATGAGCTGGTGAGTGAGAGAAGGGTATCGGACAGAGAGACAGAAGAGGGTTAGGTAGAGATGGAATATCGGAGTTGTGTTCCTACGCATAGATTTAGATTTCATTTTGTTTCCTTGACATTATTTATTGAATCAATCACATGAAATCACATCTTTATCATTTTTTACTTAATTTAATTGTTTATTTCCTTTATTTTGTAGATTTGTCCTGTGTCTTTTTGGTTTACTTCTTTTGGTATACTTTTGGTATACAATCCTGTATATTTTATATCATTCATTTCATATATGTGAATGCACATGAATGTGGGGTTATTTTGTGTAAATGGAGATGAGCATTGACACAACAGTGTTCTAAATGTATAATCTTCTTTGGCTCAATAAAAACAAAATTTGAAACACACAAAATAAATAAATAAATGAATTCATAAATAAATGAATTCATAAATAAATACATCTGAGCCCTTTTTTCCACGACTGGTCAAAACCAACTTGACTTCAGACCAATGTTGATAGCTCAATAAGGCGAAACACCCGCTTAAATTTCTTTTCCTTGAAGTCAAACAAACATAAATAAAATAAATAAGTAAGTTTAATAATTTAAAAAATATAAAAAAAACCTGGTTTCTACTGTATGCACAACCTATAAACAGACATATATATATATATATATATATATATATATACATATATATATATATATATTACTTATTTTACTCAGCCTTTATGAACATCTTAATAGTTTGTTTTTTGTCATGAATAACAGCAGCAACGTACTGCAATCTGTGAGTCTGCGTATAACGAAACAGATCAGGCAGCTGCAGCATCTCATGTGACAGTGTCTGAATAGACAGATGAAGTGCATCCTAAATGTTTCACATTAGTTCTATATTTTAAAAACCTACTAATACATTTGTTTGATTGCAAATTTGGTGTTCTTTATTTTTTTATTTTCCTGTATTTTTTGAAACATGTAATTTGTTGAAATCATAAGTGACTTGTTGAGATACACAGGAAATACATTTCTGCTTACTTACACTGCATAGCTATTGAGTGGTGTTATTTATTGTCATTCATATGCAAAAATACAACAAATCTTTTCTCAGAAATCTTTATATATATAACATTACATTGCAAACAATTTACTTTGCAAAAATCAACAAAGAAAAACTGCCATAAACAAAAAAGGTTTCCCTCCTTTAAGACATTTTACTAAAAAGTGTAGCCCTTTAATTCTATCATATAACGAATAATAAAACATGGATTGGACGTCATCTTCAGTCTCACCTAAATCCCAGTGTCATGTGTCTTCAGGGAGATTGTCAAACCTAGAATTCATGTATAGCTCATGTTAAGTTACCTAAACATAACTGCACACAGAGATCTTTGACTTTTAGTTAAATTCTGCTTCACATAACTCTCTACACTGTACTCGTGTTCAGAATCAGAAATACTTTATTGATCCCTGTTTCAGTTGCTCTAATATAAACATAAAGACATGTAAGAATATAGAAATAAGGCAGTAATTAGCTTATATATAAGGCCTTATATAAATCATGTACATTATGTTACAATATATAGCACAATATATGTAGAGAAATAGGAGTAAATAATACAAAATAAGAAATGAGAATATAAGAAATATGTACAAATATTTGCATTAAGACATGCAATATATAACACATAACCACAAATGTTTCATGAGACAATATGTTTACCATCAAAAGATTATCTTTCCTTATATTTATATCCTTGCAATATTACGTTTTGCATTTAAAAAGAAAGTTAACTTGTAGAAGTTTTTTTTTAATAAAAATGTCCTAAAATGTAAAGTTAAAAGGGAAAACTAAAAAACTCAAAAGTTCCTTGTTAAATTAATTATATCCTGTAAAATAGCTTTATTGTTTATAATTATAAGATATTGCATCACAGAAAATATGTCCTTTAAAACATTTTTAAACATGTTTAATAGTTGGAAAACATTTAAAATAAAAAATAAAGACATGCTTAGGTTGCTGGGTTAGTTAAATATTATTTAACTTCTGTTAAAATTCATCATTGCAATTATTTCATATAGTTTAAATATGCCTATTCAGTACCTTCCAAATGTATTGAAATACATATTCAACTTTTTCCTGAATCATTAGCTGTCACTTCTGAGTTTTTTTTAAATATATGACATCAGTTTATGCAGGGCTGTAATATTTCCAGTGAAGACAGCAAACCGACCGGCTGCTTCTTTAACCGGTGCAGGTGGTGAGAGGCCGAGGGAGGACCGGAGTATGTGCTAATGGGCTGCTCTCAGCACAGACAATAATAATAACAACAACAAAGTGGAGCGCTGAGCGGGCCCCCTTCAACCGTTTCCAAATGTCATTCCAGGCCTGGATGTAATGAGCCTCAGTGCAGAGTTGAATGGTTGGTAATTGCTGAACAGGGGAAATGGTTTGTCACCATAGCTTCCTTTAGTTTCTCGGCTTCCTCTGTGTGTGTGTGTGTGTGTGTGTGTGTGTGTGTGTGTGTGTGTGTGTGTGTGTGTGTGTAGACATCTTTCCTGTCAGAGTTGTGTCCCCAAACTCTCGGCCCCTCGACCTGATTGTCTGCACGCTGCAGGGAATTGGACCCACGCGGTGACCCCTAAATGATGACGATAAAAAAGAAAAAAATCTACAGATAGTTTAGGAGATCAGTCCAGTAGATGTCTGAGTCTTATTGTAGGGGAGGGCGGGGGGGGGACAGATATCTTCTTGGATAAGGAGGAAGATTGAAGGAAAAAGTATGAGAGTGTGGAAGGAGAAAGGCAGGCGGAGCAGAGTTTTGTGTCTAATTATTATATTTGTCAGTGTAATAACTTACAACAGGAAAACGAGACATAATAGACCTAATTTCCATTAGCACTTTTCTCTACTTCTTTTCCACTGCAGATAGTACTGACCGTCATAGCGACGACATTTGAGGCGAGAAATAATCCGTGCAGTTGCAGAATCTGTCTTCATTTTTGGATCGACAACGTTTAATTTAAAAGATTCTCAGGAGTTTGGAAGGGCAGCGAGTCGCGTCAGACGCATGTGATTTACATAAAGTAGACTGGACGGTGGTGCAGTGGTTAGCACTGGCGCCTCACAGCTAGAGGGTTGCAGGTTCGAATCCGGCTTGGGGCCCTTCTGTGTGGAGTTTGCATGTTCTCCCTGTGTTAGCGTGGGTTTTCTCCGGGTACTCAGGTTTCCTCCCACAGTCCAAAGACATGCAGGTTAGGTTAATTGTTGACTCTAAATTGCCCGTAGGTGTGAATGTGAGTGTGAATGGTTGTCTGTCTCTATGTGTCAGCCCTGCGATGGACTGGCGACCTGTCCAGGGTGTACCCCGCCTTCGCCCAATGTCGGCTGGGATCGGCTCCAGCCCCCCGCGACCCCTAACGGGATAAGCGGTTGCAGATGAGAGAATGAGAGACTGGACCTCAACTTTATGCAAATAAGGAGCGGGCGTCGTGACGCTCCGTTTCTCGAATCGCGCCGCCACGCTACCAGAATGCATTACACAGCTGCTTACATAGACAATGCATGGGAGGCGTGGAAAGGACGGAGCCTGTGGACACGTACCATGAGGTATCCTTTAGCAACAGTACGTGACGAACCGGACTTTCAACTAACTCCGATGTAAACCCACTCACGGCGTTATTTGACGGTCGGAGCAAGTGATGTAGTACTGATGAGAGTTAGGGTCCGCCAAGGGCGGGTGGGAGTTAGTATGGTGGATGGGTCAAACAAACACAAGACTTTCAACCAGACTGGTCTTTGTGTCCCGTGTGAAACTAAAATGTTGACTCATTTTGTCACATCATGTCACGTGACTCTGTATTGTCGGTCCTGTGAGACAGGTGAGTCGCTGTTCATGTGACTCGTCGGTATCGTCAGTCCCGTGAGTCGCTAGTCAGTGAAGTTAACGTCAACCACGACCATTTCCTAACCCTACCTAAGTGGTCCTGCTGCCTAAACCTAACTTCCTGTGAAAACGGATGTTTATTTAGAAAGGACACTATACATATAACGAGCGTATATTGACACGCCGTCCCTGGTCGGTCCAAAATTAACGTAAGAGGGGTACCGTCCACTTGGACTCAAGGATGAACTGATTAGATTTTGATGGAAATGCTGCCCCCTATTTGTTGGAAGCACATGGCCAGATCTTACACATTGCACCTTTAACAAACAATAGTTAGATTATTGGATTTTATTACATCAGCAAGAAGCTTGAAATGTTTCTGTTTTCAAAAGCGCAGGGATAGTTTTTTTTGACATAATCACAACTAAAGGTCCATTTACTAGCTTTTTTCCGAAGCCTTCAGCCATATTACATGGTTTTCATCGGTGAAAGTTTGTTTGTCCGGTTAACATGCAAGCTCAGTAGCTGATATGTTTTCATGCATATCACTTTTAGGACTTCTCAGGTCTTTGAATGCTGCGTGATATGTTTGACAGCTCTGGAAAAAGCTAGTTAATGGACCTCTGTTTTGAAAACAGAAATGTTCAATCTTGTGGTTTATGTAAACTAAAAAATTGCAACTGCATTAACAGGAAATAAGTTATTAAGAGTTAATTAAAAGGTATTACACTGCATTAATGGTTTCATATTCTCAGGAGAAGTTAAAGGTCCCATATTGTAAAAAGTGAGATTTTCATGTATTTTATATTATAAAGCAGGTTTAAGTGATATATAAATACTGTGAAAGTATCAAAACACTCAATATACGGAGAAATACACACAGCCCGTTTTCAGAAACTGTGTGTTTTAAACGTAAACATACTAAATGTGTCCCAGTTTATTTCCTGTTGTGGTGTATGTAAATGACATCAGCTGATAGGATGTAATCATGGACCCAAGCTGTTTCCTAGCGACGCAACTCCGTTGCCTTCTGTTGAAATGCACTAAAACTGAGTGTTTCAGACAGAGCATGAATACAGGTATATTCAGGCAGACAGTATGAGAAAAATAATGTGTTTTTTAAACATTAAAGCATGTAAACATGTTCTAGTAGAAACCCAAAATACAAGCATTAACCTGAAAATGAGCAGAATATGTCCCTTTTAATGTATAGCTTTTACAGCACAGATGTAAATGTACATGTGTGGTGTGTGTGGTTATGTGAAACAGGAGATGGGTTTATGAAGAGGAGCAGAGAAGGGAGAAGAGAAATATTTAACCTTAGAACAGAGTTGTGGTATTGTAATGAACCCTTTGCCCACGCGGCGATTTTGTAAAGAGCAATTTCCATGTCATATCTGATCAAATGTGACATTGTTGAAAGAGTACTTTACCCCACACTCCCTTCTCCAGTGTCTGGGATGCTTTACATTCAGTGGAACAGTTCCCCCAAAGAAAATCAAACCGATTAGGCACATGCCAAACATATCAATGTAAAGAACATATTTTTGAAAAAAAGGCGTTTTGTTTACTACCCAGGGGATACACTAGTAAAAATTGTCATAATTCCCCACATTCAGTATACTTATCCATTACCTGCAAATATGCACACACAGAACACATACCATGTTGCTCTTACATTTGATGTCCATTTTGATTTGGAGTATAAAGTTTGAATACATGCATGTTTGAACACAAACTTGTCACCTTTCGGTGAAATTTGCAGTTTTGAATCCAAAGTAGGTCACCCACGAGATTCGTGCAGATCTGATGAGTTTTTGAAATTGCGGGCGGGTAAGTTGGAAAGTTGGGAAGTTCTGACCGGTGGATTGCCTATTCCGGGTAGGGAATGAGTCCTTACCCCAAGTGACGGAGTTCAAGTACTTCGGGGTCTTGTTCGCGGGTGAGGGGACTATGGAACGTGAGATTGGCCAGAGAATCGGAGCAGCGGGGGGGAGGTATTGCATTCGCTTTACATGACGAAAAGAGAGCTTAGCTGGAAGGCAAAGCTCTCCATCTACCGGTCAATCTTCGTTCCTACTCTCACCTATGGTCATGAGGGCTGGGTCATGACCCAAAGAACTAGATTGCGGGTACAAGCGGTCGAAATGGGTTTTCTCAGGAGGATGGCTGGTGTCTCCCTTAGAGATAGGGTGAGAAGCTCAGTCATCCGTGAGGGACTCGGAGTAGAGTCACTACTTTTTTGCGTTGAAAGGAGCCAGCTGAGGTGGTTCGCGCATCTGGAGAGCCCCCTGGGTGCCTCCCTATGGAGGTGTTCCCGGTGCGACCAGCTGGGAGGAGACCACTGGGAAGACCCAGGACTAGGTGGAGAGATTATATCTCCACACTGGCCTGGGAACGTCTTGGGATCCCCCAGTCAGAGCTGGAGCTGTTGCCCCCACGACCAGACCCCAGATAAGCGGTTGAAGATGAGAGTGAGTGAGAGGGGCGGTAAGTTCCCCGTCACACAGACAAATATTTATTATCGCTAACACAAAGAAAGATTGATGCACGTAATGCTGAACCAACATTCACAAGAGCGAGTTCCGCTCGGAAACTTCTTTTCACAGCTAGCAACTGCTGAGTGCTGAGGTTAGCACAACGAGATGATTTGTGTGAAAGTCAGTCACACTATGGCGATCGCAAATGAAACACTGGCGTGGGGAGACCAACCTGCAGGGTCCCAGTCAGAACCGCAACTGCAACACATTCTCACTCCCAATTCGTCAGTGCCCCTCAGCATCGGTACCCCTCTTACGTTCATTTTGGATGGACCAGGGACGGCGTGTCAATATATACTCATTACATGCATAGTGTCCTTTCAAAACATACTTCCGTTTTCACAGGAAGTTAGGTTTAGGCAACACAACCACTTAGATAGGGTTAGGAAACTGTCATAGTTGACAGTAACTTCACTGACTAACGACTCATGATACCGACGAGTCATGTGACTGAAGACTGACATGACAAAATAAGTCAACGTTACTTTTAGGTTACTTGTTGTCACACGGTAGACAAACACCAGGCTTCTCGGTTGAAAGTCTTGTGTTTGTTAGACCCATCCACCGCCCATCCCGCCCGCCCTTAGTGGACTCTCATGCAATTAATACTACGTCAATTGCTCTGACCGCTGAATAATGTGGGTAGGTTTACATTGAAAACCCAGTTTGTCACATACTGTTGCTAAAGGGTGCCTCAGTGTGTCAGTTTCCGATGCCGAGGATCACTTACCAAACAGATGATGAGTTTGGAGTGAGAACGGGTTGGCAACAGACAGAGAGTTGTGCATAAGACGAGGAAGGTGTGTCGGTGTCGCTCAAAAGAGCAAGCATATAGTTAAGTTTATCACCACATAATAATTAACTGCACAACTGGTTTGGCACTACTGCCAATTTGTTCAAACGATTAATGCGGCACTAACCATTATCTTTATGGTAGCAATAAATCAAATTACTATGTGCAAAGTTGAAAGTGTTTCTTGTAGTGACGGACCCACAGAGAACTAGAATGGCACTCGGAGAGCACAGACCTCCGCCAAGCTGCCCGTAATGTAATTTCAATTTGCAATGTGAAAAAACGGCAAATCTACAGTTACTACCACCACCCCCCCCACCCCCCCCACCCCCGCTCTCTTTCCGTCTCTCTCTCTGAAGGAAAGAGGCGGGGTCATGTGTCATCAACGCGTCATCAGTTACACTGTATGTGTTATACCCAGAGGTCTTTATGTTCTGGCTGATCGGAATCCTTAACAAAATTCCTGAATCTGGATCATGATCCGGAACACCACCGAAATTTAAAGGATTGTTCATTGTGCCAAACCCCACCCCTCCAAAAAATTTCATTCAAATCCATTGCAGACTTTTGGAGTAATCCTCCAAACGGACAAACAAACAAACAAACCAACACCGGTGAAAACATATCCTCCTTTCTAGGACTTCGGCATTGGCGGAGGTAATTATCGACCGATTCTGCAGTTCTGCCCTGCTGTATAGAACCTGTTATCACATCGTTGTTTTTTTTTTTTTCGGCCAACAACCTGCACTCATCAACTTTATGTCAAGACCAGAGAAAAAACTCAGTTAAACACACCACTTACCAGCACTGAACAGCAGACAGATAAAGTTGCCAACTGGTGAACATAGTGGAGCATTATACTGTTGCAGAGCCGAGACCAAAACAGAGCTACAAAGAGAGTAAATAATGGACCTCCATCTGGCAGGTGGACAGGAAGACAACTCCAAGTAAATGATAATGTTGCTTCAGTGCTTATGTACTGCTAGTCACAAAAGGAATGAAGAAAGGGAATTTGCCATCCATCCATTCTTCCGTTTGTCCGTCCCTCTCTTCCAATCCGAATCCACGTTATAAACATAATGTCTTTTATAGAGAGGCGAAGTTCAGCTCCTTCCGGTGGACCAGAATAAAGGCCCCAGACATAAAATATTCACAGGTGAGTATTTTGCATTTCCTCCGACCACTGAATAACGCCGTGGGTGGGTTTACATTGGATTTAGTTGAAAACGCGGTTTGTCACACACTGTTGCTAAAGGGTGCCTCAGTGAGTCGGTTTCCAATTCCGAGGATCACTTTCCAAACAGCGATAATTGATGTGTTTTGGAGTGAGAACGGGTTGGCGACTGACAGAGAGTTGCGTATAAGATGAGGACGGTGTGTTCGTGTCGCTCCCCCACTCTAGGGTATGTGAAAGGAAAGTTAACACATCCAACATGCTAATGCACATTCGACAGCATCACCCAGATTTGCCGATCACCGCGACGGTGTCAAACTCCTCATCCCCCGCTGCTTTCAAGTAGATGCAAAAGCAGAATGGGATAAAACAATTACAGAGGTAATTGGCATTTACACTGACATACAGCCAATGTGGAATCAATTGAAACACTCCTCCTAATGCAAAAGTTTTATTTTTTTAGTTAAAATAAGTAGCCTACAAAATAAAGTAAAATGTTTTATTTTATACATTTTGTGCAAAATTGGAGCATTTGCTAAAGATAAAACAAATCATGTCCAGAACGCACCAGATTGCACCATAAAAAAAGTCACATCTTTTTCACCTTTTTCAACACTTATTTGATGAGTCTGAATGCCTGTGTGTGACATGAGTATGCAGTATGTTTATTAAATATATATATATATGTATACGATAGTGCTTCCCAGCAGTACTGCAGGCATTGTACCAGAACGTCATGGTGAAGAAGGAGTTCAGCCAGAAAGATCGATTTACCAGACGATTTCCGTTCGTTCTTAGCCTGCTGCCACAGTGACCTGGCCCCCGGAAAAGTGGCAGAAAAATGGACGGGTGAATGGATGGGTTCCAAAGATGTGAAGGTGAAAAGAGTAGGCATATAGTTAAGTTTATCACCACATAATGTTTAACTGCACAACTGGTTTGGCACTACTGCCAATTTGTTGAAACGATTAACTAACCATTATCTTTATGGTAGCAATAAATCAAATGACTATGTGCAACATTGAAAGTGTTTCTCGTAGCAACAGACCCACAGAGAACTAGAATTGCAATCAGAGAGCGCAGACCTCCGCCAAGGTGCCCGAGTACGATTGCTCTCCATGCAGCTTGCGCCTTCATCCACGTGTATTTTTGTTTATGTTGAGATCAGCTGTACGTAGCGGAGCATCGTAAAACACTTCATTCAAACCGGACAGACACAAGATAAAACTCACCTAAACCGTCGTCGTTACTCTTTCCAACAATCACCAAGTGTGCTTTGGTCCAACTCAACTGTAATTTCACAGAGTTTAATGTGAAAAAAACACTGATTCTACAGTTGTTACACCCCCCCCCCCACCCCGCCCCCCCCTCCACCCCCTGCTCTCTCTCCGTCTCTCTCTCTGAAGGAAAGGGGCGGGGTTATGCTTCATCAGTTACACTGCATGTGTTATACCCACAGGTCTTAATGTTCTGGCTGATCGGAATCCTTAACAAAATTCCTGAATCCGGATCATGATCATTGTGTAAACATATTGTATTTTATAGAGAGGCGAAGTTCCGCCTCTTCCGGTGGATCAGAATAAAGGCCCTACACATAAAATATTCACAGGCGAGTATTTTGCATTTTTGTGTTGTTTATCTTATCACACCTCTAGTATGTAAAGGTCTATACCAGTACAATACAATACCAATCGGCCAATACAAATGATTTCTCTGGTCACACGGAATTGCTAGCTTGGCCACTGTTTTCTGCAGAGCTAGCTTTGGCCTCAGTCTTTTGGTACAATATCATGTATGTAGCCATCAAGTGCATATTCAAGGCCCTTTCACAGGATGTTTGTCTTAAAACAAAACCGATGTAAGCATTAAAAAGTCGGCATTTTCAACTAACTAACTGGGCTAAAATTAGCTTGATTATCTAGCTAGCTTTGGTTAGTAAAATCTAATGTTAGTTGATATTTCAACAAAACTGACAGTCGTCAACGAGTTGTTCATGTTCGTGTTCCCTTGAGTGCACAAAAAAACATGATTCAGAAAAAAAGAACTACAAAAAAATGGAGATACCTCTTGTGCCATGCGTGAACGGAACTCTCGACAGGCATAGCAACAGTTAACTACTGTTGCACCCCTTAAACCTGGAGGGTCACATCCTCCATCTAATGCATTGTGTTTCTATGTGTGTGTGTGTGGGATACATGAGTGTGCATGAGAGAGAGTGTTGTCACCACATCTGGCCCTGTGTGTTATTGCAGAGGTCAGGGGTCTGCTGGGTCTCTGCAGCCGTTGCTAGCGTGTGTGTGTGTGTGTGTGTGCACGTCTGGAGCGGAGCTGCAGGTGAACGCCACAGGCTATCATAATCACAGGTCAGGGTCATTAACTCTTTTCTGTGTGTGCCAGTGAGACTTGGGTAAGGAGGGTGTTTAGAGGGTGAACAGGTGGTGATCTGGTGTTCAAAGACAGAAGGAGAGAGTAGAAGGAGTGTGTCCAAGAGAAAAAAAAACAGAGTACAAGTTGCTCTGACTAAAAAAAATTTGGCTTCAATAGGCTGGAGAGTGGTGAGGTACACTTGATCTCATCATTGACAATTCCTCTTTTTTATACAATAGTTAGGAGTGTATTTACAAATGGTTCCATATCATGGTTCCAAAATTTCCAGCCCGAACACATTTGAAGGAAAATGTATGTGATTTTCAACATAATAGATGTGAGTATGTGCAAAAAAAACCCAATGATAAATCTGACTTGCAGAGGGTCACATGTAGGGTTCCACAAGGTTCAGTACCGAGTCCAAACTGCTGTTTATTTGGAACATTAATGGTATTTGCAACGTGTCCAAAATGTTTGTTTTATTTGCAGATGATGCAACTTTATTTTGTTCTGGTAAAGATTTTGAGCAGCTTCTGGATACAGTGGAAACAGAATTGAAACATTTTAAATGTTTTTTTTAATATATATATACATTAACAAGTTGTCATTAAACTTAAATAAAATAAATAATATTTGAATCATTTTGTTTAAAGAAACAAAGACTAGAACAAATGCAAAACAAAGAGCAGTCAAAGGAGTTAATTTATGGAATAGTTTTTAAAAGGGAATCAAAATGTGTAATATACTTAATAGATTTTTTTTATTAATATTTAAGATTGAAGATGATTAACAAATATAAAACTGAGGTATACACGCTAGTGTGTATATGTTTCTTTGTCTGGGACTTTTTGGGTATATAAAATACACATATATTTTATTTCAATTAATCACATTTTCAAATGTGCAAAATAATTCATCTAAAAAAATAAGCTAAGGCTTCATCCTACACATTTCTGCTTGCTTTGGTTTGTCACTATTTCAAAAGTAATTATGACTTACTGTTTTTTATTACTTTTATATGTGTATTTGAGTTGTATAAGTTGAAAATGCCTAAAATAAACTATCTTTGCACTCACCACCTCTGTTGTCAAGATTCAGGAAGTACGACTTGCATAAAATGCATATTGGGGCAAGCAGCGTAATCCTCCTAAAGCTTTCAAAACAAATTTTAATTTGACATAAATTGTTTCAAACGCTTGTCTCTGAGTCTGACCAAAATGTGTCAAAAGAACACATAAATTCTGTGTTAGCTTTTGTATAGGGATCTACTTCCAGCTAACCAAGCTAGCTGCCTATTCATATGCAGTAATAACAAATATTTATAACACATTATGTATATAGCAATGGTGGGCTGCAAACCCGGCTTGGGGCCCTTCTGTGTGGAGTTTGCATGTTCTCTCCGTGTTAGTGTGGGTTTTCTCCGGGTGCTCACGTTTCCTCCCACAGTCCAAAGACATGCAGGTTAGGTTCATTGTTGACAATAAATGTCCCGCAAGTGTGAATGTGAGCGTGAATGGTTGTCTGTCTCTATGTGTCAGCCCTGTGATAGTCTGGAGACCTGTCCAGGGTGTACTCCGCCTTCACCCAATGTCAGCTGGGATGGGCTCCAGCCCCCCCGCGACCCTGAATAGGATAAACGGTTTCAGATAATGGATGAATGGATGAATGGATGTACAGTATATAGCATGATTCTATTTCATCAAAGTGGGATGGTCCTCAGCTATGCTTCCATTCCGTGTCTTTTAATTTAGCTCATTGTCCGTCTACTCTGTTTCAAATTAAATAAAGTAAGTAGACGCATTAAGCTTGTATCTTAATCTACTTATCTATCTATCTTATCTACTAGCTAATCCAGAGGGCACATTTCTCTATTTACTGTCGTTAGGATTCAGTGACAAGTGTTCGAAATGATCTATGTAAAACTGAAGTTAAGTTGAAAAGCTTTAGGAGGCTTGTGCTGCTTGCCCCAATAAATTGTTTTGCCAGAGTTAGCACGGAAGTAGCGGGTGCGTTAGCATGATCCATAGTCAGACTGACTACTTAAAGGTGCTATTGATAACATTTAGCCGCTAGATGTCGCCCCCTCCCTCCCGAGTCAATTGCATTCACTTCACAACAAGTGGTTGACGGTTGTACAACCTGCGTATTTTATGGTGTGTGTTATTGAGTGGAGTGTGACTCGGACAGTCATTTCAAGAGATGAATCTTTCATGGTAGAGTAATGAAGTCATTTTGCAACATGTAGCTAAAGACCTACATTAGATGTGTCTTGGTTAGTCTTTCCAACAATCACCAACTCTGGTTTGGTCGAAATAAACCCTTATTTTATTTATTTTTCAGTCAGCCACCATCTTTTAAATCCCCTCTGATGCGCATCATCGCGGCATATGTTTGGGGGAACCATAACGTCAGGTAACTCAAAACAACCGGTCACTAATGCCAACGTAGGTTGCCGGGCAATTACAGTCAAACTCAAACATTTATCCGTATTTTCCCACACTAACTGGCAACTTGATTGCCGACAACACAAAGATACCATGTGACAGCAACGTCGGTATACTGTTGGCTCACAAGCCTTGTTAGAAGTGGGAATAAATGTCAGTTATCTTCCATAGACATAAACAAAACATTCATTTTGGACCTGCCAGCATTTTTTAAATAATTAATTGACATTCATAATAATTTGTTTAGGAAAAGCCATACTTTTGTTTGGCACCTTTCTAAATGTTCTATGGATGTAATATTTTGTAAAAAAAAATTGTCTACATAGAAATGTTATAAATAACACCTTTAAAAGGTCCCATATCGTGCTCATTTTCAGGTTCATACTTGTATTTTGTGTTTCTACTAGAACATGTTTACATGCTGTAATGTTAAAATAAAAAAATATTTTCCTCATACTGTCTGTCTGAATATACCTGTATTTACCCTCTAATGCTCCGCCTTAGTGCATTTCAACGGATTTGCAACAGAATTGCGTTGCCTGGCAACAGTTTAGGTCAATGTTTACTTCCTGTCAGCTGATGTTATTTACATACACTGCAACAGGAAATAAACTGGGACACATTTAGAATGTTTACGTTTAAAACCGTGTAATGGTCTAAATATTGTATATTTGTGACATCACAAATGGACAGAAATCCTAACGGCTTGTTTCAAACGTACAATTTCTGAATACAGGCTGTGTGTATTTCTCTGTATATTGAGCGCTTCGATACTTTCACAGTATTTATATAGCACTTAAACTTGCTTTATAATATAAAAGACATGAAAATCTCACTTTTTACAATATGGAACCTTTAACAGAACAAGACAATGTAAAAATACCAGCATTTTCTTTTAAGTTATCTACTCCAAAATGCTAAGAGTTTTTGTTTTATTATTATGTTTTCAGTTGATCTGTAAGAGGAGGTGACACTTTCTTTCTCCTTTTGGGCTAAAAAGAAACGCAAAACATCTTTTTTTGATTCAGGTTCAAGGGTGAAGAGAGGTCTGCCTGCTATTTTTAGCGCCAAGTCCAAGATGGCCGACCTTTGTCCTTTCTGGCCGGGGGTCAGGTGTCAGGGGTCAAATGTCAGCAGGCTGAAATGACAGTTTATTTTTAGTGCAAACAAGACTGCTATTTAAGGCTACATAAAGAGGCTGGTCAGATAATTATACCACCGGTTGGTCGGCTGCCATTTATCCACCCACCCTACCGGTCAATTGCAGCCATATGTGGACAGACTAGGGGGTCTGCCCTGCTGCCACCATCTGTGTGTGTGTGTGTGTGTGTCTGCATTAATTTTCTCCTGAGTAAATGTTGGCATCTTTCCTTTCCTGTGTTGTAAACGTACACCACTTCATATCTTCTGGTGGATGTGTGTATCTGGCTTGTAAATGCAACCATGTAACCCAGTACATGTGCATTCATGCGTGTGTGTGTGTGTGTGTGTGTGTGGTTTCTCTGCATAAATGTTAGTGTCCCTCAGTTGCGCTGTTGTTAATGCGGCTTCTGCTAACCCCTCTCTTCAATTTGGTTTTAAAACTCAAAACACGCTGTCCACCCTTTTGCAGCCGTCGGCCCAGTGTTGGAGGGAATCAAATCAAACAGAAGCGTTGTTTATGCTGCACCCTCTCAAACCACCCAGACGCTGCACTGAGGATGACAATTTACAGTGCGTTACAGCAGGGTAGTGTGGATGAAAAGACAAGACGAGTCTGACAACCACATGAAAGAGAAGAAGTACTTCAGCATGTCACTCACCGGTCAAACCAAGAAGGATGGTGGTTAAAACTGTGTAGGATATGTGTAGAGTTTAATATCATTATTAGGGCCCGAGCATCGACAACGTCGGGCCAGCGAAGGCCCTATTGAAGCTGTAGTGTTTCTTCTTTTTCTTTTTCATTCAAATGAATCGCCTTTTTGAGGACCTTAACATGCTCAAAAAGTTGTTAAACTTGGGACACTTATCAGACGCGGTAAAAATATATATATTTTAAGGGTCTCGTGCTTGGGTGTTGCAAAATGGCTCGCTAACGCCCACTAGAAAGTTGGTAGAATTGAGCCCTTCGCTCCAGTTTCACCTACATGTATGCAATTTGGCAGACAGATGTAACATGTGGAGATGCACAAAAAAGCCTCTTGGATGTATGCCCAAAACTCAACAGGAAGTCAGCCATTTTGAATTGAATGTGCGATTTTCACCCATTTTTAGCATTTTTAACAAACTCCTAGATCTGATGTAGTTCAGTGTTCAATATATTTTACATAAAAACACATTTTATGCATGGTGAATTTCAGTGTTTGAATTACACCGTGGCTTCTGGGGGAGCTATATTTTTCGGGGGTGAGAGGGTACTGTACACAGTACTGTAATGTACTTTGTTGTTGTCATCTATAGTGGTTATTTGCATAAAACACAATTCAAATGAATAGGCAACAAATTCTTGTATTTTAATTTAAATATTTACTTTGATTAAAAAACATCTTGGCATCAGTAGTTTTAATTATGTATTATACTGTATGCTGCTTAGAGCTACTGTAATGTTATGAAGTTAAACAGCTCATAACTCCCTCTGTAATATCTATTTTATATTGTTGTGAAAACATCTTCTTCAAACAACTGAATTTATTCAAGTTTCTCATCACATTTTACAGGATTACAACTGAATCATGATAGCGTTATAATTCACCATTGCCCAATAGTCATTTTTACTGAACAGAGCTTGGACGCACCATAATGGAACCTCCGTTAACGTTAGTAACTCCGTTATTTAGCTAACCAGGACTGTGCTGCCCCACCGGCTGCTAACAGCTAACGTTAACTAGCTCTCGTTCTGACGATTTCAACATGGATTTGTTGTCCACAGTGTAGCATTATCAGGGAAAAAATAAATAAAGTATTGTTAAGAGGAATTGATCGTCACGGAAGCATGACAACTAAGAATTGTAATTGTCGGTGGACAAAAGTTCATCTTCTCCTGACTTACTCTCCTTTGCCAAAATTTGACTTTATGGAAATTAGTAAAGTAGGGCTGTGAAAGTTAACACAATAATAAAGCGTTAACATCGCAAATTTGTTTCAAAGCCACTAATTTCTTTAATGCATTAACACAATTTACGATTTTCAGGTTGTAGCGGGCTCAGTTTTCATGTTGAGTGGGAAGATACTGCTATCACATGAAACTAGAAAACCTGAGGAATCCATTAGTACCATTAGTAGGAGGCTAAATGATGCTCCAAACTTACCCTAAATTTTCGGGAGGAAAAACTGGCATGGCCATTTTCAAAGGGGTCCCTTGACCTTTGACCTCAACGTATGTGAATGAAAATGGGTTCTATGGGTACCCACGAGTCTCCCTTTTACAGACTTGCCCACTTTATGATAATCACATGCAGTTTGGGGGCAAGTCATAGTCAAGTCAGCACACTGACACACTGACAGCTGTTGTTGCCTGTTGGGCTGTTGTTTTGTGTTGTTAATTGATTTCCAATAATAAATACATACATATATTTATATAAAGCAAGCATATTTGCCCACTCTGTTGTTGATAAGAGTATTAAATACTTGACAAATCTCCCTTTAAGGTACATTTTGAACAGACAAAAAAATGTTGCAATAATTTGCGATTAATCACGATTAACTATGAACAATCATGCGATTAATCACGATTACATATTTTAATCAATTGACAGCCCTAATGTAAATATTGCATAAAACAAACTAAGAAAACAACCAAACAAAGAATGACAATGGAAAATACCTAGTGAACACACACTCACACAAAACTCCCTAGAATACCAGAGTCAGTTGAATGAATAAATTCCCAAGAGGCCCTGTAGCTGAGTCACTAGTTTCACTTCAGCATCGTCAAGTTTTTTTTCATGATTTAGCTCTTTTTTTCTCTTCGTTCTCTCTCTCGGACTTTCTTTTGGTTATCTTTCATACCTCTGGCTTCTTGTTTCTCTGTTTCACTCGTTGCCTTCGTCACTCTCTTCGCTCCAGTGTTTCTCTCAGCTTGTCATTACTGACTCTCAGAGCTAAAACTGTCACACTTGGCTCTAGATATGAATCAACAGCCAGTTATATCATAACTTGTTATGTGTTGCACTAACATGCTGCTGAGATTGTCAGTTCAATTGTTCCAAATACAGTGGTGGGAATTCTTTTTATACTATAAATGGCATTAGGTTACTATGGTTGTGCACACTTTCAGCATGGGTGGCTCCATGTAGGAATCAAACACCCTGGCAGCCTTAGTGGCATGCTGTAATCACCGTGTTGTATAGTTGGCGATTCCGACATTGCTCAGTCAGCTCAGTCTCAGCTACAGTGAAGCTGCTGGTATAATATGTAACTAGAAAACCCAATGAATCCATTGGTACCAACCATGTCATCCTAGCTTGTCGGGAGAGAGGCTAAATAAAACTAGGCTAAATTTTGGCGAGGGGGAAACTGGCATGGCCATTTTCAAAGGGGTCCCTTGACCGCTGACCTCCAGATATGTGAATGAAAATGGGTTCTATGGGTACCCACGACTCTCCCTTTTACAGACTTGCCCACTTTATGATAATCACATGCGGTTTGGGGCAAAAACAAATGTAGAATGTGTTATTTTCATAAATTCGAAAAATTGTGTATTTGAATATTTCTGCATACTGGGGTCCCTAAACAGTCTTGAATTCCATAAATTGAGTATCACTGTAAAGCTGAGACTCTTGTGGATCCAATGAGCCCAACTGTATTCATGTGTGATGATGTTAGTCCCCATAGGAGCAATTTAATATCGAGACAATTTTTTAAAACTTGACCTCATATGTATAAAATGACCTGTGGTGAGCTCTAGGATAATCACAGCCTCATGAAACTTTACAGCCACAAACTAGAGACCTAGAGCATTCAGAGGATGGATGGATCAAACTAGAGACCTAGAGCATTCAGAGGATGGATGGATCAGACTAGAGACCTAGAGCATTCAGAGGATGGATGGATCAGACTAGAGACCTAGAGCATTCAGAGGATGGATGGATCAAACTAGAGACCTAGAGCATTCAGAGGATGGATGGATCAAACTAGAGACCTAGAGCATTCAGAGGATGGATGGATCAAACTAGAGACCTAG
>CAKAOI010018115.1:924-16944 GCA_916701655.1 Sebastiscus albofasciatus
TTATTATTTAAAACCAGTCAGCCGGAGAAACCAAAAGGTCAGCCGGCTGAAAAAGTGCACAGAATTGTTGTACCCTGGTGTGTTCATACATTTTAATGACCAAGCAGGACCAGAGAAAATCTTAATTAACATCAGCTCTTTGTCTCAACACGTTCACATCTCTCCACCGTCACACTGCTGCTTATGACAGGTTAAATCCTTAAAGGGATGAATGTGAGCAGAACTGTAAGCGATATATTGTTCAGTTGCCTCTCAGTGAAATGCTCTGATGGTAAGCAGTGATGCAGTGTATACTGTATATCTAGGGCTTTTATTGTGAAGGGAAAGAGTGAAGCTGTAATGCGGCACTTCTGACGTCGACAAGGTGGGTGCAATAAAGTGTTTGCTGTCTTGGTTCAGACTACGGAGCCTCTGTGTTATTATTGTATTACCTTCATAAGTATAGGCACAACTCTTAATCCTCAACTACAGTACTTTAGTGCCATATTTCACTTCATGCCTCTGCTTTGTCGACAAGCAGTGGACGGTTGGCAAGAGCACTATTTAGTATTTGCAGTGAGCTTATGAGAGAAAACAAACACCTGGCGCGCCCACTAAGCCTACAGGGAGTGGAAGCAGAGCACGCACACACTGTCACACAATTATCATGGCCAACAGAATTCTAGATAACGATATAACTGCGATATCTATAGAAAAAATAAATAAATAAAAATAATGGTGTCAGTCAAATTCATCCTAAACTTTTGTTTATATTTGTGTTTTGTCTCTTTTTTAGCGAATGAATTACATTCAAAATACGAGTGAAGGAAGGCAGAGAAAGAGTCTGTAGCCATTTAAAAGACGCTAAATTATTCACATAATATAATCATAATAACATGATTTTAATATTTCATTCTTTAACCCTTTAGAGCCTTCATATACAAAGAAACTTCTGGACATATTCTAATATTTTTGCCAATTCTGAGCTTATTCTTTCAGTCAGGATCAAGTGTTATGCGTCATATGATTCGAGGGAACCTACCCTTTATTTCTGGCGCAGTGTAAAGTCACCATCATGCATTAGCTTTGTGTAAGCATAACATATTTGACATTTAAAAAAAAAAAAAAAAACTAAAAGAAAACGGTTTATTGAATAACTCCATAGTCAACCAGACAGTTTTTGCAATGTGAAAAGTTGTATTTAGGAGTTTTGGAGCTCCATGTGAAGGTGGGTGCAACTACACCTTTTCCATCATAAAAGGTTTTAATGTTTTATCGGGTTTTATGGGTTAAATATCATAGTTATCACCAATACCGGTATATCGTGACACCCTTAGGTGCAACACTAGTAGAGTCTAACAAGATGCTCTCTGCAAGATTCATAAAGCAGATTAAGCTTGTTGGAAATACAATTTATACTCAGTTACTTCACACTGTTTTTCTGTTACACATTGTGGACTTTTTGATTATCCTCAACAATAAATCACACTGCATATATTTGATCTTTTTCCTCAGTATTTGACCTGATGGAAACAATAAGATTACATCTGATTCTCATTTCAACTTTTCTGTTCTGTAGGTGATCCTGAAGCCTTCAATCAGTATCCCCAGCCTGATTAAATGGGACTACTTCACGGATGAGACTCTCTCCACGGGGCCGTGTTACGACTGGAGGATGATGGTGGCGAGGTCGGACAGCTCAGAGGAAGTGCACACCCTCTCCAACAGTAAGAGGAGGATTGTGTGGCCGTGTTACAGCAGCGTGAGCCGCGCCCAGCCTGACGCCATCACCAAGCTCCTCACTGTAAGAGTTGTTAATTAAAGGTTTTATCCCGTTTGTTCTTATATCATATGTCAACATTTGCGGTCTCTCTTGGCTGTTGTTGGTTCTGCAGGACGTTGGGAGGCTGGAGGGTGAGCTGAACCAGGCCTCGGAGAGATGGCAGACAACTCTGGAGAGAGTCCGTATCAGCATTCAGGAAGACCTCGCACAAGAAGGAAATGTGCGTGTTAGAAGAATAACGATGACAGATGTTGTATTAAAAAATAACAGGAAGGACAAATCTCAGTTGTTAAATTGTGTAAAACGGTTCTATTCCCACTCGTGTGTTTGCAGCTCCGTAAACAGTCCATGGTGTCCATCTCGGGCCTCATTCCCACGTCCAGCATTCAGGCTTTCCAGCGGCGCTCCATGCTGCACCTGCCAGACAGCGGGCTGGTCGAAGACCGCAGCACCGCCACGGCCAATGGGATCAACCGCCGCGCCGCAACACTTTACAACCAGTTCACCCCCAAGAGCGAGGAGAACAGGTGGGTCGTGAACTTCCTGAGTCCCGGAACAAATAAGAAGTCCACATTTGATTCCCTTAAAACTGCTGCCGAGGGGCCAGTCCAGTTTGGGAAGACGAGTCAGTGCTGTGGTATGTGTGTGTGTGTGTGTGTATGTGTGAGGATTGTCTGTACTCTGTTAAACTCAGCGTGTGTAATTTTACAATTATCAGGAGGTTAAAGTACAATCTCTTGGCTCTAATATCTGGTTAGTTTCCTGAGTTGGACAAAAAAATATTAATATTTACTCTCTGTAAATAATTTATAAGCTCTTCATGTTTCAAGAATGTTTTGACAGACGAAAGTTTTAACAGATGAAGTGAGTTTATCAGAAACACTTGACAGTTGATAAGTATTTCGTCATATTATCCATAAATCATATAATCCTCTAAATTACTCCAATTTCCTGTTAAATACTTCATGTTTCTAATCATGTTAACTCTCCTGCAATACAGCTATGTTGTTGATACCGATAACTTCAATATTTTGCTCTATATTTGTCTTAAAAAGTAAAAACTCGTCCGTGTTGAAGCTTCTTTTTGATCATTTAAACACGGTATTGTAGATGTTAATCATTCCACAGCTTTGTTGAAATAAATTAAGATATGAGAGTTGAAATCTCTATCAGAGACACTGAAAGAAGATATGTAGAACATTCTGATCTGTCAGAGTAATACAACTACCCACTTCTGGCCTCTTTCCACAACGGGAACATAATGTACAAACATTGCTGGAGTTGTTCTTGTACATATGGAGAAACACGACGTTCAGACTTTGTCTCTGTCCAGTATGTCCTTCTGGGATAAACTCCATCTAACTTTGATCATGAACAGGAATAACGAGTCAAATAAAAATGATTAGGAATAATGTTCAAGTTGACTGTACTTAAAGGTGCTAAATGCGAGATTTGCGAGTGCTGACAGAGCTAACAGTGTTAACCTAGAGTAGTGCAGAGCAGCGGCCGTGAGCTAACCAGTGAGGCATGAACACGCACTAAATGTCACACACGGCCGGCCCGGCTATATCAACAAAGCACAGAGAAGCTCAACACACACAGAGGGAGAGCAACTTCATTCTCTGCTCAGGTAGACATTACTCCTCTATATCTTAACATAGCAAATAGTTGTTTGATGCTATATTAATGCTTTGAATATCGAATAGAGCACCTTTAAAGGGATAGTTCAGATTTTTTGAAGTTGGGTTGTATGCGATACTTATCCGTTAGTCAGTCTACAGTAGATGGCAGTCGGCACGCCCCCAGTTTGGAGAAGCAGGCAGGAGGACTGGCTGCTGAATATATTTCAGCCACCTAAAAGAAAGGTCCACCTTGAAAAATCAGTTTAAGGGTATGCTATGATTAGAATATTTTCACTGTTTCACCTTGCCGTCAGACAGCCCTCTCCAACGGGCAACTGAAGCCGTTATGCTCTCTTTAAAGCCACCAGACTCCTTTGACAGAAACATCAACGTCATTTTACCTCACAGAACACAGGAGTTGCTGGTCTACCGCTGCCTCGATCGATTGATTTGTTTGTGTTATTGTGTGACTTTGGTGTTTTAAAGGGTAAGTTCGGATGCACCAAATTGTTTTTGTCAAAGGAGTCTGGGGCATAGATAACGTCATCAGTTCCCTGACTGAAAGGGCTGTCTGATAGCAAGGTGAAACAGTGAAAATGTTCTCACTATAGCGTACACTTAAGATGATATTGATTTTTTTAGGTGGCTAAAATGTGTTTTGCTGCCGGCCCCGTCCACAGCAGTACATTGCTTTGCTTCCGTGAGGTAACTCCTGTCAGTCTGTAACTGTCCCTTAAAACACCATTTTTAAGTGTAGCAAAAGGTACAGAGACGTAACATCCAGTCTAAATGCACTTGGATGTCACTGTGTGTTATTCCTCAGGTCGTACGAGGGGATCCTGTATAAACGTGGAGCGCTGTTGAAAGGATGGAAGCCTCGCTGGTTCGTATTGGACATTACGAAACACCAGGTGAGCTAAGCTGCACCACATTCATGTTTAACAAAACCCTCATCTCAGTGACGGGCTGCAGGTTAACGTTCACATCTTCACAGATGAGGTACTACGACACCGGGGAGGACACAAACTGCAGAGGCCACATCGATCTGGCGGAGGTGGAGTCTGTAGTGATCACCGCGCCGACTATAGGAGCTCCCAAACACATCAGTGAAAAGGCTTTCTTTGACGTGAGTACATGTTCACCCAAATGTCCACCGGATGCAGCCGTGTCCCGTCTCTGTTGCACAACGATATGGAAAACATGTCATTATGAATGTGGCGACTGATATTTGTGGCTGTACGTTACTTGCTGAAATGACTTTACACGGTGCACTGTCTTATCAACATTTTATTATCTGTAGTAACAGCAGTATAGTAAAACTAAAATTCTTTCAAAATGGAAGATTTAAAGGCCCTGACACACCAAGCCGGCAGCCGGCTGTCGGTCAGTTAGGGGCTGTCTGCATCTGTCAGCTTTATTTTTGCGGTGTGTCCCGCACCGTCAGCTCTAGGCTGCCCATGTTGGAGTTGTTTTGGTTGATTCAGCATGTTGAATCGGCATCAGAGCTCGTCGGTGAGAGAAATCACTCCGATTGGCTGTTTAGCTTAAACGAATCGGTGCACGAGAAGAGAAACGGAAGTGAGGAAAGCAAGCTAACTAGTAAAGTCAAGAGGAAAAACACAGAAGGCTCTTCTCATTTTTCATCTTCATCTCATCTGATCATTCCAATACACAGATATTTTCACACCGACATAGCCATCTGGAGTGAATTATTTCATCTCACGTAGGCGCAGGACGTACGTGTTAGTTGGCTGTTGGCTGTAGTCTTTGCGGTGTGTTCAAGTGCAGCTATTTTTGGCCAAAACACAGGCGACGAGAGGCATCGTGCGGTCGGCCAACCCTACATCCAAGTCTGTTCTGTCCCTTTTGTTCCACATTTAACCCTTGTTGTCTGACACCTCTGTAGCTGAAGACCAGCAAGCGAGTCTACAACTTCTGCGCTTCCGACGCGCCCAGCGCTCAGCTGTGGATGGACAAGATCCAGAACTGCATCTCCGATGCCTGAGCAGTGAACCTCAGAGCCCGAGCGCTGACGTCAACATCACAACCACGAAGAGGAGAAGCATCAGGAGGCTGAGAGCAGAGACGCGACCACCGCTCGACGCAGCTTTCAGATGTCTTTAATTAGGGGACCACAGTGAACAAAGTGCCTGGTAGTGGAGGATGAACACTGATCATCCACCTCTCTGCCTGCTGTTACTCAGCAGCTGGTCGGGCCGTCGTCCATCAAACACATTCGTCTCTGCTGTCAGCTCCCTCCTCCGCGCCTCCGACGGGGATGAAGTGAAGATAAGCTGATGTTTTAGTGGACTGCACTACCAAGGAAAATGCTATCCTACTTAAGCTGTAAATAGATCAAAGCAATATCACTGGCCATTCAAACTGTGGGTTCAATTTTAGACTTAAAAAAAAATGTAGAAAATAGCCTATAAAATAATTTCTATCGGATATTTTACTACGAGGAAAAGGTTATTGCTGCTTAAAGAAACGTATGAACCGCCAAAAACTCAGAGATTTTAATGCACAACATGAAAAAGCAATTTGTTTGCACTTAGTTCTTAAGTATGCACTCCTTATCAAATATAGATTTTGTAACAGATGCAAACCGCGAGGCTAAAGGCATTACTTTACAATGTACATACGTTTCCTCAAGACAGTTTAAATGAAAAGAATTTGCACAGTGAGTTCAAAAAGAGTTTCCTGACATTTTTCTATTTAAATCCGTGATGTTTTTCTCTATTTTGTTTAATGTTTTATTGACTTCTCGATAACACGTGTCTCATGTAATGTAAATTATTATTTTTTATTAAAAGTGTAACTGTGTAAGTGTGGTGGCTTCATGTGTTCCTGTAAATACCTGTGTGACATTTCATTTTATATACTGTATGATGTACTGAACATAAGTATACTTTTCTAACCTTAATTCTAATGTGACCAATAAGTCTTTTTTTTTTTTTTTTAATGTGTCGTTACTGGTGCAAAAAACCTGAGTGGCCTGTTCCTCGTTTGTGATGAAACCTTGTTCTGAAAATGAAATGGAGATTTTTTTTTGGCTTTGTTGTTGTTGTTCAGATTGTCCAGGCAGGCTCTGTGTCTTTAAGGGCTTTTAAAGAAGTAATTGAATATATCATGTAGGACGTCGTGGTTTTCAGAGATCCCCGTCTTGTCTGTTCTGTTTGTGCAACCGATACAGTTTCATTAAAAAAGAAGAAAAAAAAATGCCAATAAAACTACTCCAAGATGTCAGAGGCTTTTTTTTTTGTTTCTGTATATTTGTACCATGTTTTGTGGTGACACTAATTTTTTGGAAATAAACCAAACATACTTGAAACCACCCGTTGCTTGTGTTCTTGTTTAACTGAGTGAATATCAAAGCGTTCGCTCATTTATTGTGTAAAAGTAGGAATACCACAATGTGAAAATACTCTGTTACAAATAAAAGTCCTGCATTTAAAGTTTTATTGAAGTGGAAGAACAAGTATGATCAACAAAATGTTTTCCAGTGTGAAAAGTAAAAGTACTTAATAATAGAGTGGCTCCTAAAATAATAGTGTTGTATGTGTTATATCATTACTGATGCATTAAAGGACCAAAGTTAAAGGAGTGGCTTTGCGTGTTTTAGCTAATTTATTATAAATCAACTGTTGCAGTACTTTACATCACAACTATAATAATATATATATATACAATGTGGGGTCATCATTTAACATGTAAACACTGGATTTTAATGTATAGCTTTTCGACGTGAGGCTATTTTAACAACTTTACATACTGTTGGTTGACAGCAGGCCCACTGGGTGTCCACTTGGTGGGAGCCTTTTGTATGTAAGTTCAATAAAACTGTCCAAATTCAAGGGCTGCATCCTCCGAAGGATGTATCCTACAAAGGCAGATCCTCCGGAGGACTTGAAGGCCAGACTCTACCAATGAGAAATGGTCAAGCCTTCAGCTCAGTTACCTAAACTAATTTTGCATTCAGGTGCTCCTCTTTAAAGGCAGAGTCGGTGATTTTGAGAAACTAGCAAGACTACTCTAGATTTTAAAAATGATCTAATCTAAAAACCCAGCCCAGTGTTGCCAACTCTTCTCCAATGAAAGTAGCAGCACTAACTCCAAAAGTCCTTTAATCTAGAGAGAAAGTTGCTAAGTCTGCAACAAATAATAAAATAGTTTGAATTCATTTATTCAGCCTTTCTAAACTCTTACAAGTTGTGGACCTTAAATAAAAAAGTTTGAGTTGCCCTGACCGAGATCATCTATAATGTTGAAACAATGTTTTGACTGTGCTGTTGACACATCTGGTGTGGTCCCCATCTGGACTAACCCACAGGGGACCCACATGGGATTAGTGTTGCACTGCCCACTGTAAACCCACACCTACCCACAGTGGGCCTGTTTCTGACATGTTTACTGGACATTGACATGTCTCTAGATGGATTATGAATCCTTCCTTTAGTTGTTAACACGTTGCAGTTGATTACCAGCAAATTTGGAGCAGACATTCCTGTTCCTTCAGGGGGAATTGTAATAAAGTTGGTGATTCCTAAACGTTTCACATAGCGCCATCATCATGTCCAATATTTTGCCTCACAGAGCTGCCAATATCACAATGGGTCATAGGATACAGGAAGAAAACTTGTGTTATTGTCACGTTTCCTGGCCTCTTATGAACGCCTCGTCTTTATGAAAGATTTTCTCTCAATGAAAGGTAATCAGACACGGCTGAAACTCATGTTTTTTTTTTTGTCCAAAGCCAACAACAGGGCCTGGAGACGATGATGACGGGTGTCTCACTTGCCAGCAATGAATAAGAGCCCCAACTCAGGCGCTGTGGCGCCTGGTTGGCGGCTCTGAACGGGACTCCTGTGGTCCAAAGAGAGTTGTCTCTGAGAGGAAGCTGAAGGCCAGAAGAAGAGCAGAGGGAGGGCTTTTTTTTTTAGATTGTGGATGTTTGTCCCTCAGTACGATCTCCCAGCTGGCCCGTACTGTCTGGCAGCAGGTGCAGAGCTGCAGCCGGCCAACATCTGGGCAGAGCCTCTGGCAGGCCTCTCCATATTTAGCCTCTTGCTTTGGGCACGGAGATTAGGCCCTCTGCCCACGAACAGAGGGAGCAGCGGAAGTTATCCAGCAGGATTGTGTGGAGTGGCATGACAGGAATCACTTCCTCCGATGCCAGAAATACTCAACAGACATTTTATTGAATCAATGATTCCACATAGCTGCGTTCCTCTGACTGGATCATACCAGATTCATGCTAAGTAGTTGTACATAAACTGCCTACGCGAGTGATTTCTTCGCCGTAGATTAAGTCAAAAACTGACGAAAGCATCTAGAACAGCAGCGTTTTTATATGTAGTGCTGTGTAATTGTGATGTTGTGTAACTTATGGCTAATGGTTTCCTGAGTTCAGTGTGGTTAGTAGCGTGCTGCTCTCGTATAAAAAGGCGAATCAAAAGCGGTCTATAAATTAAAGATTGCACGATGCGCTTCATGTATAGTCACAGCTGCAGTAAATACCTCTTGTCCGAGAAAACAGCTTGAAAAATAAGCTGATTGGCCTTTCCGCGGTCCCCAAAAATACCCCAGTGACAGATGATACTAATTTATTTTATTGGGCCTCTAAATCCTGTTATCCCTGCAGCCCTGTGGTTGCAATGAATGTGGACTATGCAGCAGTTTCCTGGGTGCCTCTGCAATTTGAGAGCTGATTCACTGCTGCTGCTCTGGGGGGCCCCTATGTGGCCCCTCAGCGGGCACCTGCTCCAAAATCCATCGGCAACAACTCCAAACGCTGATCTCATTGGCTCGCCACACATCATCGAGTCCCACCCTAGAAATCAGGATGATGTCAGCTAACTGCAGCACATGGGGGTCTAGCTGGGAGACGATCAAATGCACCAATCAACTGAGCTCCAGATGATCTTATCCCGGCTCCGCCCGCTCATCCGTGAGCAGAAAAGAACAATTACACATTTGATTTATAGCATTAAGGGATAGTAGTGTGGTTTCTAAAGTTTGTTTCCTTGGCCTACTTTGAGGTATTTTATCTGAGGCCCTGATGTTTTTCACTTGCCAGTGTAAAGTGACCCAGAAGAGAACCCAGAGTCCGTTCAACCATGTGAAACGCTCGGGGGCAGTGAGGTCATCTATCCCAGAAAAACAGGAATCTGCCAGACATTTTTTCACCAGCAGACAATCCCCCCTAAAAAATGTTCCTGTTTCAAATCAGTTGCGATGAGGATATGTTGGACGGGAGTCAGATGAATTGGTTATGGGCGTTAGGGTACTTTTCGGACACATGGGGCGAGGGTGAGACAGCTTGAGACGTCCTTATTGTTGGAATGTCGAGGGGCTTGTGCAATTTAGCCACGGAGATTGCAAACTCCCAATTCCGAGAATAGTCTAGCAAAAAAACAAAAGGCGCCACATTTTTCTCAGATTCTGGGATATAAATATCTCCTATAGAAGAAATGTGAACAGCAAATCTATTTATCATAAACCAGATTAACAAGTAAAGCTGCAGTGGGTAGAAAAATGTCTATTTCTCGTCTCAAATGTTTTCAGAAACATCTTGTAGTGTACTGTTTAGCTGTAAAATGAGAAAGTTTGTGACCCGGCAGCCATGTTGAGATCAGTTGAGGAAATACCAAGCACCGCCCAACAGCCGAAGCAAACTTTCTCATCTGAGGTGAGAAATAGGCATTACAGTAACAGAATATTGATTCATATTTGATCAGCGCTGCCTAGTTTGACTGTTTGGTCAGAGTTTTCGAGTGATTGACAGCTGCCTCCGTTGAATGAACAGCCAATAGGAATGCTCTCTCTCTGAAATGACCTGTGATTGGCCAAAGTCTCCCATCACGGGCTAGATTTTTTAAAGCCTAATAGATATATACATTCTGCCTAACGCAGGTTTAACAATCCTTTAATCTATCATCATTAGCTGTTTATTCTAATCTTTTTGAATATTTCAGTTTTTTCATGTTAAAGAATATTAACAAAGATGTCCACAAAAGGAGAAGCCGTGTGGATTACATCTCTTATTCTGGATTCTGGTAAAAAATATTCATTCCTAGTCACAGTACTAGCTCAGAGATTCAATCTGTCTCTATATCTGATGTTATCAGTGACCCACCGGTATAAAGAGATGGTGCATGGTGCTGACTGTTAGATACGTGAATGAATGCAGGTTCTTATCTCATCTCCTGCTCTGACAACTCTGAACCCAACATGAACCGTCTCTTTCCTTCCAATAAATTAAGGATTTATGCCAGAGAGTAAAGACGCTCATTGTGCGGACTGCCAGACACGAGACAAACAAACAGCAAACAGGCACCCACAGCTGGTAGTTTCACCCAGTTTCACCCAATTCCAGTGTTCCTGTAACGTAGACGACAAAGGTGAGGCGTACCTGTGAGAACAGTGGTCCTTTGTTGCACAAACTGATTTGTTTTGACACAGACGCAGCAAAACGGAGCCCTCGCAGTCACGTGCATCAAGTGTGATTCATCTTGTTTTGCGATAACTGGAACAATGAAGTCATATTGAACAACACATACAGACCTGTCATACAAACAGGCACGTAACTAGGGAGGCACCAATCCTACTTTTCTTCTCCCGATATTGATCTGATACCTCGACTCAATTTGCCAAAACCGAGTAGCAATCTGATACCAGTTCTGTGTGGAAGTTATTGGGAAGGCCAGGGATCGCTGTGGCACTAAAAACTGTGACTGAATGAATGTAGCTGACAGCAGAAACACTGAATGTTAAAATGACACTGACAAAGAAAATGTATTTAATGTGGATCGGACATGTTGTGGCCTCTCATCTGGCAAATCAGTTCATTGCATCCCTACAGGCTGTGGTACTGGGGTGGTAAAGTACAATTTTTAGGTAGTTGTACTTTACCTGAGTGTTTCCATTTTATGCTACTTAATTCTTTTACTCCACTACATTTATTTTAAAGCTTTAGTTACTTTGCAGATTCAGATTATTTATACAAAATATAATCAACAAATAAATGATGATGTAATGTTATAGATTCAAACAAAACTTTATTGATGCCCAGGGGGAAATTCACAAACTACCCAGCATATTAGCTCCATCTTCACCAGCTGCAACATTAAAGGGATGAACACATGAATGCATCACTAATTATAATCTAATGATACAATATATATATATATATATATATATATATATATATATATTATTCTGAAATGAGCCATTCTGCATCATGAGTACTTTTACTTTTAGCACTTAAAGTATATTTTGATGCTGAAACTGGTACTTTTACTTCAGTACGATTTTGAATGCAGGTGACAGAGTATTTTTTTATACTGTGGTATTGCTACTTTAACTTAAGTAAAAGATCTGAATACTTCTTCCACTACTGCCTACAGGTAACTGCAATGCTTTTTGAAAAACATAAAATGTACTTTTCTGACTTAAAAGATAAGGCTGACGATATTTAATATTTCTTATGGTGAACAAATCCCATGAAAAGGCCAAAACCAACGATGAAGTGTTGTCAGTGTGTAGATGAAGTCCTCCTCGGCCGTAGACCTCAATCATTAGATCAAAATAGTCCCCAACAAAGCGGCTAAAAACAACAAATCCAGTTTCCTTTTTAAAAAGTGAAACTATGTATACCGGTATGTGACCTGTTTTTTTAAGATTTATGTCCGCAGTAGGAACGAACAGTGACACCAACATGGTAGTGAAGTCGGAAGGTGTTTAGAGATTAACAACACATTGTTGGTTTTGGGGAGAATAACACAAGACTGATCATTTAAGAGTGAAAAATACAAAGGACCTCACAACATCTGGACAACATGTCTGAAGCCACCATCAGAGGTGGAGACAGACTAGCTGTGCTATGCCAGAAAAAAAGATTTAGCATGTCCCAATACATAGCATGTCAAAGGCAGTAGGCCAAAAATACCAGGATGTCCTACTACATCCGGTCACGTTTTGCAGTATGCAAGACACCATGTTTTTTCTGGCTATTCTGACCCACAATCCTTTGCACAGCAGACATATGAGCAAGAAGGTCAAAGTTCGAGGCACAATATTATGAAGAAGTAGTATGTCCTAAATATATGTATAGTGTATGCAACAGTATGTACTTTGTAAGGACAGTTGCAGTACGTACTAAAAGTAAAAAGAATGAGTATGAGATTTGGAACGCACCCTAGGGCTCCTAAAACATCTTAAAAATGTCGACCATGCAGTGTTTTCTAGCACTTAAACAAGCCGTTCATATGGTGACACCTGGTGGACGCTCTTCATCATGATCAAAATGTAGATGTCATGATGGAAGCAAAAAAAAAAGAAAGAAAAAGGAGGAAGCTTGCTACATCTCTGAAATGAAAATAGCCATCAACTTTCATAAAAAATAGGTGGTGTTTTATTTTTTATCATCTTCGTTATGACTGTAACAGTCTAGAAAATTAGTCTACTGTTATACTCTGCTGGATGTCAACAACAAGTTTATGTCAGAACACAAAAACATGTTAAATTAAACACAGGAAGTCAGAAAGGATGGACTAAAATTACAAAATAAAAACTGAATGAGAATGAAATTTTCAGAAAATAATCAATTCAAGGTCCCATCATCACCATCTCTATGACAGAAACTCTGCACCATGATTTCAGTATATTTGTCAAACTACTTAGTCCGACTGCTTGAATGTGAGTTTTTGTTAGAGAAGAAACTGATGCAGTTAGTCCCGGCTGTTCTTTTAAAACTAACCCAAATTAAATCAGTTAAACTGTTTTCACGTGGCTCATTAAGTTCATGTTATCAAACCTCTTCAGACTTCGAATGTGACAGTTCAGAGTCTTCCTCATTGGAGTGAGATCCATTCGTCGTGGTGTCACTGAGCCTGAGCACCCTGGTTCTTACTCTCCTGCCACGACTTCTTCCTCAGCTCCAGCTCAGTGTCCATGAATGAAGACGGACCCCAGTTAGTGATCCTCTGAGGTGCTTTATCACCTAAAAGAGAAGGGATGGAGGCGCTTTAACAAGATGGACTCACAGACAAATCACTCATGATGCATTTTGTTGTACTGGTACTTAAACCTGCAGTAGGCAGAATATTTTTTGGCATCATTGGGCAGGAAATCCATAATAACCTTTCAGCATATTGTAATTCAAGTGTTCTGAGAGAAAACTAGACTTCTGCTCCTCCTCATGGCTCTGTTTTCAGGCTTTAAAAAATCGAACCCATGATGGGAGACTTTGACCAATCACAGGTCATTTCAGAGAGAGAGCGTTCCTATTGGCTGTACTCCGGCTGGTGGGCGGTGCTTGGTATTTCCTCAACAGATCTCAACATGGCTGCCGGGTCACAAACTTTTTGATTTACAGATAAACAGTACACTATAAGATGTTTCTGAAAACATTTGAGGCGATAAATAGGCATTACAGTAACAGAATATTGATTCATATTTGATCAGCGCTGCCTAGTTTGACCATTTGGTCGGAGTTCGCGAGTGATTGACAGCTGCTCAGAGACGGCAGGCTCCAGCTCGGCTCTGATTGGTATCAGAATATCAGGATATGTAGTGACCGTTTTATAAAAATAACTATTTTTAATCATATTTGCTCCATTTCTACCCACTGCAGCTTAAATATGTGCAATAATAAATCTGAATAACAGACTGAATCTGAAAACAACAATAATTCAGGGCATAAAGTCTAGGGTTTTCCATGCTCTTAGGCTGTAAATTACTCTATATGATCAAAAGAATATCTGCCATTATATTGATATTTAATTATTGAACGGGTCTGAGGCAACACATTCTCATCTCAACTCGTCATATGCTGACGCTTTGACAGACCCCTCGGCGTCACTTTGCGGTCACAGTAAACAACGTGCTTAATGTTGTGAATGAAACAAAAACACTTGTTTAGGATTAGGCAACAAAACCACTTAGTTAGGTTTAGGAAAAAACAGCATGGTTGAGCTTAAAATTACTACGTTTTTACAGTGTAAATGTGACTTGATGTTGTGAACACGGGACATGAACGAACAGCTGATTGTACAGTTAAAGTGAAACTTAACGCACGGGCCATGAACAGCGGTCTCCTGGATGAAAGCTTTGTGATTGTTGGACCCACCTCACCTCACCTCCCACCCGCACTGTGTGTCTCTTTTGCTCTTTAAACTATGTCACCACATCACTCTCTCTGAGTGTTTACTGTTGCCGCGGATGATTTTACATTGTAGTTACTGGAAAGACTGCTGCGTCTCATCAAACGCTGACGGCAGTGACAAAGCATCGGTATTTGACGCCCTGGGAATGAGAACAGGCTGTCTGAGGTCACGGTTCTGTGCAGACCAGTCAAGTTCCTCCACACCAAACTGGGACAAAACATTTTCTTATCGACCTTGCTTTGTGTAGGAGAGCATTGTCACGTTGAAACAAGAAAGAGCCTTTCCAAAACTGTTGCCACACTATTGAAGGAACGTCACTGTCCAAGCCAAAAGCATAAAAAACAGAACATAGCCCCAGAACATAAATATAATGTTGACAGCTGTGTCCACATACATTTGGCCATATAATGTACCTCGCTGCAACTTTCAGGATAAAGGTGTTTTTGTATATAAGGCCGTAATTCAAATTGTGGAACACTAAAATATCAAAATCTTGCAAAAACACATCAAGAAGCCCCGTTTCCATGAACTTGATGCACAGAGTTTTTTAATGCATCTGTGTCATGTTGACTTATGAGACAATCAGCGTCCCTACCTGGCTGGATGAGACGCAACAGCCCCTCATGTTGGGCCACCTTGTCCTTCCAGGTCTTGGTCTTGTTAGCTGCTCGTTCAAGCTTCACTGACAACTTCTGTATAAGATAAAGAAGACGTGAGAGAAAAAGATAGAAGGAATCAGATCATATAAACTCTGAGTAGATGTCAGCTGAGAGGAAGACAAGTGGATAAATGGGATGGAGGACATTTTGAGACAGTTTGGCCAGCAGGGGGAGCAGCTGTTGATGATCAATTAGTTCATGAGTCATGATATTGGTGGTTTAAAATTTAAAGTATTGAGCACCTCAATATTTTTGGCACTGATATGTCGGCAGCACTGAGTATCAAAAGCTGTCGTGTATGGAAACCTGGCATCAAATGTGAGATTCATCAAGTTGTTCAGTTCTGATGCACTTTATCTCAATCCCCTGTTTCCTGTCTGTATTTCTACTGTCACCATCAAATTAAGGCAAAATACCAAGCAGATAATGTTGAAAAATATTTAATTTGATGATTTAAATCAGAAGTTTGATAGTTTTATTTTATTTAGGCAAAGTTCCTACTTGTTTTTTGACAAATCTTAATATTTAACAACATAACTTTGTCTTCTTTTGTAAAAAAAAAAATTAAAAAATAGATTCCGTGAAGAAACATGTCTCTATTTGGTAAAACTTCATTTTAAAGGTCCGCAAATTTCATGGTAATTAGGTGATAATTAGCAAGTGACCTATTTGAAATTTCTTTGGAATTACTGCCAAATTACCCCAATATTTACCTCACAATTGATCAAAAATTACTTTATTATAAACATTATTTAATAATTATATGATAAAATAGCATATAATGGTTAAAATAGGGCCCTTAGGCTCGAGAA